>JASDQU010819509.1:79373-92906 GCA_032191745.1 Picea mariana | reverse complement strand
TGATGGGTCTTGATTGGTGGATCATCGCTAATAGTGATGATGGGAATAGAAGAGGTAATGATGGTGGTGGTGCGAGATAGTGAAGGAAGGGAAGAAATGGGAGTAGCATTGGTGACAATGGTGTTAGTGGTGGAGATGGATAGAGAGCCAGAACGTCTTTTCTTATGAGGAAAAGTAGTAGAAATTTCCTCACAGAGCTACTTAACAAAAATAATGGCATCATCTTGAATTTATGGGAATGGGAGTGGAACTAGGTTGGGTAGTGTCTCCTCTTATCCTTTCTCCTCATCATTGGCTGACATTGGCAACATCCTCTCTCTCTTTGATGTGGTCGTGCTTGGGTTTTCACCCTTGGTATGTATTGGAACCGACCATTGTGATATCGTAGGCATCACATATGGGATTCATGATCTCTTCTTCTATTGGGTGACCCTAGGCTAGGCAGTGACCTCCTTGTCTAGAATTTCCTCATCTAGATAAAAATGCAAAGGATGGGTGTGAAAAATTGATGGGGTTGCACCTAAAGGCATTAAAAAAGTAAAGTATCGGTTCATGCTGAACCAAATGTTGTGGGTGTGTTGGTTGAGTAGCACCTGTTGAATCCTCAGTCACTGTGTATCTGAAATGAGGTCATTGTGCCATTGCAAAAAGGAAACGTCATGGTCTTTGGAGTGAGCGACAGTAGTGCAACTGTGTCAGGGGTCGAAGAGATTGGAAATATGATTTTCGGGAGGAAGCAAGAGGCTTCGAACCTAAGGCAGTTTCCACTTCCACATATCGAACGAGACTAACAAGTAGCCATATATGAGATACATGGATCATTCATGTACATTGACACAGGCCTACAACATTTCCATGAGCGTGTACTTGCACCAATTCAATGGTGCTCCATTTTTGCAAAACTTAGCCACTGCTATAGCATCAAGTGTGCAATCACCTTGCAAGTAGTTCTTTATGACCTTACTTGCAATTAAATAGCAGGCACAACAAAAATTCTCATTGTTGATTTGGTCAAAGAATCCTTCATGACCTCCTCACCTCGTGCCATATTTTTCGTAGAGGACAATCTCCCCGTTTTTGCGGCCATGCTTCCCTTAACCCTCAAAGCCTTGCATCATGTCTTTCCCTTCCATTGAAAAACTAGTCAACTTGTGAATGTCTTCCACATGGATAGGATAGGCCAAGTAAAACCACAAAACACTATTGTGCACCTGGATAATGAGAAACTTTGTGCATCAGGGGACTTCTCTGGTAGTGTCGAACACCGGTAGGTTGCACAAATTCAACAAGGTAGTGTGACAAAGGGGTATGAAGGAAAATTTCCACTCCCACTGAAATTCACCGGTCGGTAGAGCCAAGAAATCCATGAAGGTATGGATAGCCATATGAGGGTACTATGATGCATTTGCAAGGTCAATGTCGAGAAACTGATTTTGCTCGACCTTTCCATGGATATCACCTAGAACTTCGACCTATAGATCAATGGAATCCTATAGAAGAATAAATTTTGGAAGGACTCCCCTACCACATGTGCGAACCATCCTGGTATAATTGTATGGGTAAGTAAATAAAACTGGTGGACAGAGGCACATGTGTGGGCTCACAAAGTACTCAAGGGGATCCTTTGGGTATGTGTTGGAGTAGGAAATTTTGGGACCAGTTTTGGGAATCATGCAGGAGCAAACTGTGCGACAAGTTGGTTAAGGAGCAATGCACGTGGAAGAAAGGAAGATAATTAGTGCATTTTCAAGAGAAGAGTGTGCGAAAGGAGGATGTTATTTAGAAGTCAATAAGTATTTTGGTCCATTTTGTAAACAGTCTAAGACCTAATGTAAAAGTATAAATATGTAAATGGTTTTTGGGGTAAAGTAGTTCTAAGTTCTGACATAGAGTATGTTGTGGATGAGCAAGTATGAGTAGAGAAAGTAGATTTTGGAGAGATATATGAAGATCTAAGTGTGCACTACATGTGCAAATGACAAGGGAATGTTGGGTTAAAACTTAGATATCATGTATAAGCGTAGTGCACACATTTTGTAAGGAGTGATTCTGAATAATAAAATGAGAAGCCCACCATTGTGGATGTAGCCTAGTTTGGTGTGAACCATGTTAAATATGGTGTCTTCATGTTATGTTGTGATGTGTTTATTTTTTGTTCTTTTTATTACATTCACTTAATGAATGTTTGGTTAATATGAATACAGTGTATGATGGTTCTATACAGATGTTATATGGTCTAATGAATATGGTTATGCTCACATATTATATTGTCTAATGAGTCACTAAATGTTAAGTGAACTTGTTAGAATGAATTCCTCACATCCCTTCATGATTGCGGAAACTTGGTTCCTACAGTCCCCATAGATGCTTCGAGAGAGACTTCACCTACTTGCAGGTGATGTTGAAAGGGTCAATATCTTATAGTTTTGTTGGTGAATTAATGTTGAACCTTGGGTCTGCCCGTTGCGCGCCAACAAATGGTTTTGTTGTCGGGACCGACATTTGCAACTGAGGGGAATGTGGAGGCCAAGAAAAGAAGATGTTGGACAATGGTTGGATACATAGGAACATGATTTTTCCATAGATTAAAATAAGAACCTGTGGATCAACGCAGAGAAATGCTTACAAAGATACATGTTTACAAATTTACATGATATTTTCTTTGTTGATTTCCCAAATGTTTGTGTTGAGTGGATACATAGATTAGTAGAACATAACGAAACATTTCATACTATGGTTCTGAGGAGGTGGCCTCCTGATTTGATCCAAGAAGTGAATACCGTAACTAATAAGATATCACACACAATTGAATTTTGGCTAGATAGTGTATTGGGAGGTTATATTACCGAGTTTGCAATAGATTGTACTTGGTCATATAGTGTTGTTGAAAGAGATTTATTTAAAGGACTATGTGGAAGATACTTGAATTCATTTTGTACTTGGATCAAGATGTTTCTCTATGATAAGGGGGTTATGAAGATGGAATCTAATTTCCCTAGAAGCTAAGTGCCTTCGTGCACATAGGGGGACTAGGGTATGACCATGGGATGGTCTATGTGTACAAGAAGGATGCAAGAAAGAGAAAATTAGGAATGGATGGGATAAGGATGCCAAGAAAATTAGAATGTGTGACAGAAGATGAGATTGGAGTATTGCATAGTGGAAAAATATTTCGGTACAATAGGAAGAGGATTGTGGCTGATAGAGAAGAGTAGCATAGTGATAGCGAGGATAGATACACTGATGTGATACTCTAGATCAAAGTATTTATGCACACATAAGGAAAAGACCTCCAGATCAATCCAGTAAAAGAATATCTGTTATATCCCACTTAGGTCAGACTCTATGTCGAATCCACGACCTCATGTGTGTCTCCAAGTTCTGTGGTAAGATATGAAATTTTGTCAATTGTAGTTAGTGAATGAAGTAAAAATAGTAGTAAAGGTAGTCAAAGTAGTGGAAGTAGTACCATAACACATCTTTAGGTAGTATTACCAAGGAGGAATAATTCATAGAATACTATGGAGGGAGTAGATCCCACTTTGAGAATGCATGTCTTCCACAGAGTAGGTTAAGAAGATGCAGGACAAAACTTTTTTTTTTTTTGTGAAGTAATTTGGAAAGTAAAGAATGTCCAGGATGATGATGCAAAGATCGCATAGATGGAGATGACATTTAGAGAGCGTGTATTACTTTGGTTTATGAAATATTAGTCCACTGCACCTACGGGACAAGCCAGAACATTGACAGACATCGGGAAAGCCTTGTTGAAAGAGTTCTAGAAGCTAAAGTCTGAGTCATAGTGCATTAAAGAGTTGAAATATATCACGTAGTTGGAGAATGAATCAATATGGGATTTTGATCAGAGATTCAAGATGCTGATGGATCGGTTGAAGTTCCTTATTCTAGATGAGTAGCATAGGGAGTGGTTTATTGTAGGATTTTTGTGACATGAAGATGGGTAACACTTTTGCCTGTTTTATGACAAAAAAAACTATTTTTTCACAAGTTCTTCAACTTACAACATAAAAAAGTATTTTGTTTATTTATAATTTCATTTTACAGTAAAAACAAAACTTGTGAATAATTTTTTTAGCTTTCCAATGACTATTTTTCAATTTTTTTTATTAAGATTTGATATGTAAATTTGACAATTGTTTAAGAGTATGTTCTTTAAACATGAAAGGAATGATATTGAGTTATTTTTTCCCACAACAATGTATCTATTATTAAACTTATGTTTTTAATAAACGAAATATACTGCAACAATCTACAGAGACACTATTTTATTATGACTATAATTTTGAATTTAACCGATGACTATTATAATTTCTAGAATTTTTTGAAGTTGACCAAGCTGAAAACGTTGCAGATTTTAAAAACATGTTTTCCTACACCTTGTATATATCTTAATTTTTACTTAAAAGTAAAATCTAAAAATATCCTTTTGAAGATAACAATTTAAGGATTATGAATATCAATTTTTCATAATTTTCCACTTTGTATTTTTAGAGATATGGATTTTTCATTTCACTGAATCATAATCTCACCTAAAAATATTATTTAGTGATTTTTTTATAAAATTAAATAAAATTAGATAAAAACAATGAAAATGAAAACAAATTATATCCAATGAAAGTAGATTCAATTTTAAAAAAGTTGGTATCAATTATGAAACTAAATTCTGAGTATTTGTAGGCATCCGCTACCTCGAAAGATCAAGTAAGATGGACAGAATTTGCAGTTTCCTACAAACAGTCCCATTTTCAGGTTTTCGGCTGGAATATTCTTTCGACCGAAACCTAGTTTTTAACGGAATCCATTAAAAATAAGTGTTTCGTCCAAAATATGCTTACCAAAGGAAAATAATTCATCCGAAAAGAATTATACACGAATTTTGAGGGCGCCGTTCAATTTGACATGCAAATTTTCAGCTGAAAAAATTCCTAGCAACATTTTTTCGACCGAAAAATTGCTGCTAGGAATTTTTGAGACCCGATTGTCACAAAATTGTTACCGACCTTCATGATTTTGCCCGATGCCATTTGACGCAGTAAATATTAAGATGTAGTCAGAAGCCTTATAAATCACTATGAAATTGAAATCATCCTTTGTAGGAGATAACGGCGTAGGGATGGCTCAAGTTTAGTCAAATTTAGAAGAACTGACTATTCAGTTGCAAGATCTTGCTATAGGGAAGGAAAAGTCCAAATAATTATGGTGCGTTACTTGTAGAACAAAAGGTCATCATAAGAACGAGTGTCCAACTTTCCAGCAACATTTGGCTACAGGAGTTTCGAATCCCTTTGATCCAAGAGGATCCAATAATGATCACATAGGTCTAGGAGGATCCAAAACGTCCACAGATGTCTAAAACGATTCATAAATTCTCAAAATTTAGTCATCCCAATTGCTCTTGAAAATTTCATCAATGCTTAGAGTTCGGTGATAACTTTCCGATGACATAAAAATTACCTCAAACGGAGTTTGTATGCAAAAGATATGGATGGTCAAAGTTCAACCATAAGAAAAGTCAAATTCAAAGGGTCAAGGTGACACCTATCACCATGACAAGGGTGACACGTGTGATGAACGTACAATTGTATGATGACGATGTGGCCAGACCCCAAGAGGACATGTGGCATGACTGTATGTTGACTGGGAAAGTGATGGGGCAATTGTACAGGTTACATGGACTGATTATTTGTCAACACATGGAAATGATAGACCAATGAGAGGCTGCCATGTAGCAACCTCCCATTGGCCTTTATGGTTAAGGTTATGTAAAATTATGTTGGCAGTCCAAAGGATCGAACCTGTGAACTCCCAAATCCTTACCAAAGCCTCCATTACCATCACGCCACCGCATTAGTGCTTACCCATATATGTTGCAAGTTATATTTAACCTTGTAAAAAGGTTTATCTAGTGGCAAAAAGGGTTGAGGGCCTAAGCCATTGACCCATACCTTATCATATGATCACATGCAATGTAATATAACCATGGGTCATAACGTGCAGGGGTTTAAACAATATCTATGCCATATATAGTATATGGTTATAACTATATAACCATATAACAAAGGAAACCATGCCATAAAATATAGAAAGGTTGACGGGATTTGATCTCACGACATGCCAAATAAATGCACTGACACTTAACCAATTCTTTTATGGGTGTGGGTTTGTTAGGAACCCACCTAACAATACATTTATTTATTTCCTATTATTTTAGAGGGAATTTAAGGGCCCACACCCTATTTAATGGGTGCACAGACCGAGAATGGGACACACACTCATTAATACGCAGAGTACGGTCTCGAAGTTCATGCCAAAGGAAATAGGTATTTGAGGTTACATCATAAAGCATGTCGAGAGGTCCCTTGACGGAATTTTAAGAACTTTATATTCATTTTTCATAATTTTTCATAAGGAATCCAATGGTGCACTCTATTTTTGGGTTTGAGCAATGCATAAAAAGGTCATTGTAAAACACAATCATTTAAGCATTAATAAAGAGGTCTCTATTGGAAGCATACTCAGAGACATAGCCCAAATTGGGTGAACTCCATTATCAAACTTGTGTATGTGATATTATCACTATTGTTCATTTTGTGCTCAATTATTTGTAAGTCTTTTATCATTAAAGTGTATTTGGTTAGATAACTATTTCACATGTAAATTGCAAATAGTCAAGTGATCATTATTATTTCAAGGATCAAGTAGATGTTTATATGTATTTAAAAACTAATAAACATCTAAGGATTTTTCAGATGAAGTTGGTATCAGAGCAGGTTTGAAAAGTGTTTGCAAGTGAATGCTTACAAAATCCAAACTCAAACTTGGTAAAGGAGAGCTTGCAAGTTATAATTATGATATTGAAAGAAGACTTTGTAAGCATAATATGGCTTCCAAAGGAAAGGAAGGAGAAGATCCTCCCATGAGTCCATATGAAATGATGGATACACTTCGCTCGATGAGAGAGATAATAGATGATTTGCAATGAATAATTCAAAATCATGTAAGTGGATAATGTTTGGTAAAAGGAGAAGGAAGAGGCAAAGGTGGTGGACCTTTAGAGCCCCCTTCACCATCCTCATCATCATCATCTTCTTCTGAGGCAAGTGAATATTCTTCTTATAAAAATAAGTCTTCCAAGAACTATGATCATAATATTCATTTATTAAAATTAGATGACAAGTTTGAATTTCCAACTTATGATGGAGAATTGAATGCCGAGAAATTGGATAACTGGATCAAACAAACAAAGGTATACTACAGGGTTCAAAATATTGTGGACGAAGGTGCAAGGATATAATTAACTTCTCTTCGAATAATTGGAACAATCTTAATATGGTGGGAGAGTAAGATGCAAGTTGATCTTGTTCAAAAGAGTAAAGTAATATCTTCCTGGGATAAATTTACCAAGTCTATAAGAAAACAATTCTATCCACTGGCTTATACACAAACAAAAATAATAGAATGGAAACATATAAGGCAGGGTAAAGGATATAATATTCAAGCATATACACATGAATTCAAAAAGAAGGAATTATCCTTAGGGATTCCATTGTATACCCTTGAAACTCTTCTAAAGTATATTGGTGACATGCACTCATATCTTTGCAGAATATTTTAATGTTTAACCCTACTAACATTGATAAAGTGTCAGTACAAGCTACACATATGGATGCTATTAAGGGTAATGATGTGATTGAAGATAAGAATCCATACAAGTTTTAAAAGAAATCGGAAGGTAAATGGAAGAGTATGAAACCGGCTATAGTAAAGAAATCCGAGGGAAGACCTACATGTTCCCACTGTAAGAATAAGGGACATGAGGAGTCATAGTGTTGGAAACTGCATCCATAATTACAACTAAAAGAAGTTCAAGGATAAAGGGAAACAAAATATTGTTGCATCAACTCATCAATATCTAGGTTCAGATTCTAGGGATGAATCTAAGATCATGGAAATAGGAAGCATAGGTATATAAACTGTCAATTCAAGTTCTTCAGTTCAATCCACCAAATTGGAAAGTGATACTGATAAAAAGAAGCGAAGCGATATTTTTCATGTCAGAGTTATAGTCAAGCATATAAAAGTAGATACTTTATTTGACAGTGGATCTCAAGTTAACTTAATATCTAAGACAATTGTTAAGAAGTTGGGTTTGAGAATGACACCTCATAAAAATACTTATCCATTACGATGGGTATGTGAAGATGCTAAGTTGCAAGTGACGAAAAATGTAAGATCAGATTTTCAATTACTACTAAGTTCTTTGACAAGGTTGAGTTGGATGTTGTACCTCTTGAGATTTGTGGAATTTTCTTGGGTAGTCCATATCTATTTGACATGAAGGCTATATTCTATCGCAAAGAGAATAAATATCATCTTTTCAAGGATGAGGTTGAGTTTATTGTCACAGATCATTGTATCAAAACTAATGTTTCTTTAGTGAGAATAGGGAAAATGAAGAGACTCGTGAGTGCAAGTAAATATTTTGTTCTAATGATAGTGAAACATAAAGAAGAAGATATAACATATGATTTATCAGGTTGTGATCTAGATCATAAACAAGAGTTGGTCAAAATCATATCTAATTATGATGAGTTATTTCTGTAACCTACAGGGTTTCCTCCTAAGAGGGAGGTTGAACATGAAATATATTTGTAGTAGGATGCTCCTCTTCCAAATATTGTAATGTATAGGTCATCAATGATTGGGAATGAAAAAATTAAGAAGTAGGTTAGGGAGTTGCTCAACAAAGGAATCACCAGACCAAGATGCTTTCTGTGTGGTTCTCCTATTGTATTAGTTCCAAAGAAAGATGGCATGTGGAGGAAGTGTATTAACTTTTGAGCCCTGAAAAATATTACGGTAAAGAACCGTTATCCTCTTCCCATAATTGATGACTTATTGGATCAATTAAAGAATGTTGTTTATTTCACTAAGTTGGATTTGAGAAGTGGTTACCATCAGATCAAAATTGCAGAAGGTGACATATGGAAAATTGCTTTCAAGACCAAGCAAGGATTGTTCAAATGGTTGGTTATGCCATTTGGATTATGCAATGCACCTACGACATTCATGAGGGTAATGAACGATGTGTTCAGACCCTACATAGATTATTTTTTTATCATCTATTTAGATGATATATTGATCTTAGTTGAATATGGGAAGATCATATGATGCATGTCAAGAAATTATTTGAACTTTTGAAGAAGTAGAAGTTATATATCAAAATGCCTAAATGTGAATTTGGCAAAAAAACTCTGGTATATTTGGGTTACATTGTAGGGAATGGTTAGCTAAAAATTGATCCTGCAAAAGTAGAAGTCATTTTGAAATGGCCCAATTCAACTACTGCCATAGAATTCATGAGCTTCTTAGGAGCAGTACACTACTGGAGAAAATTCATTACTAATTACTCATACATAGCATCTCCTCTACATACATTAACAAGTGTTAAATAGGTCTTTCAATGTGGAGGAAAGAAATATAAAGCCTTTGATACATTGAAGGAAAATATAAGCACCACACAATTTTTGTCTCTGCCAATGTTAAAAGAAAATATCGCTATGGCATGGGGTAAATCACAACAGATGGAAATGACTACAAAAATCAACTCTAATCTCAAGTATGCTATATAAGAAAATATGATAACAAGACAAGATAAAGAGACTACCTTGTCCATATGTTTGATGAAGTCCATCATTGAGCACATGATTCAAAGAAATACACCTGCACCTTGTCCTCAAAAACCAAGAAACGCAAGCATATGGTGATAATATATAAAGTTAGCACATTCAATAACATATTCGATCAATATTCATAACAAATATGCCCATGGAATAACAATTCAAATATTTGAAAGACACTAATTGGATGAGAAAAGAGTATTTCTATTAAAATGTAATCAGTAGAAGTGTATGAATTACAAAATTATGTGTCAGCACGGTATGAAACCGAGAAACTAAGTCCCTTCTGTTAGGATATTTAGACACTTAGGAGTTAGTAAGATCTACTTGGTATATTGTGTCGTTAGGTAAAAGTGTGTTTTCTAGTGTGTTTATTTAGTATGCATTTGTAGTTAGGAAATCTGGCGGTCACAATATGTTCCCGACATAGAGTGATCTGATGGTTCATACTCTCCTCGATCTTAACGACCATTGATCCATGGATTAACACTCGATTGGTCCATGATCTCTATTTAAAGAGCATGGAGGGTCATTTGTCGATGATTGATTGTGAGAAAATCTCTTGTAAACTCTCTCTGTAATCTTTTTCTTTGCATTAATAAACTGCTCCAAGTGGTTGCGTTGGCTGGGGCCGTGAATGTTTCCCCGTAGGGGTTTTACCATGTGAAAACATCGTTGTGTTTATCTTTGATCTAGTTATGTGAGTTTTTACTGAAGGTTTTCATCCTCTATTGGAATACCTGTGTTGTCGAACACGGTATCAGAGCATGTTTGAAGACCCGCTCCTGTTGAAGATCGAGATCGTGAAGCCGAGTTTCCTCATCTTCACTTTATGCCATTTACGTACATTTTTGGGCTGAGAGGACTGTTCCATTGCGTCTGGAGCACTCATTTCAGTTAGGAACACTTTTCGGTTCACTCGAAAAGGTTTCCGTTTGCCCAAGATATGGCCATTACAGTCAGATCCGGAGGTATAAAGCTTGAATACGCATTTTTTAAAATTTTTGCAGAGTAGTATTTTTGTTTTATTTCGGTTTTGTTTTATTTATTTCTAGGTTGCTACTCTTTTAGATCTGTGTATTCTCTTTTCCCCGTGCCCTGTGCAATCTCAGAAAATCAGAAATAGATAGGAAAAGGCGCATCTTCCAGGTAAGCTAACCGAGATCTAACCCTTGTTGTCATCGAGAAGCGAAATTTTTTTCTTGTGGGAAAAGAGTTTTTCTTTTAGCACGCTCTCCAAGGTCATCTTCCACAACAACACCAACACCCCCAATCCTCCTTCTGAACATTACAATATGTTTTTCTAGATCATTTGGTTAAAATTTGCCTTATTAAGTAAGAGGTATTGAGTTCAAGTCTCTCTTTTGTTACCTTTTTTGAAAAAGTTCATGCTAAAATTGTAAAGTGTATTTCACTTCAAGTATAAAAGTGAATCACTATAATTATCTTTAATATTTTATTTTAGAGTTATTTATTTTGCATGTAAGTTTCTATAATAAAGTAGCTTCATTGTAAAAGTGAACCCCACTTCTCTTTATAAAAGTGGGTCACTTCATAAAGCAACTTACACAATCACGTGGTCATTTGGTTACCAATTGTGCCTTTTTTTAAAAGGGGCATAACTCTAACATCGGAAGTCCGTTTTCAGTGCCGTTTTTTTTTAAATCACATAAATTTTTGATCTCTTTCCATCCAGATCATCAATTTCAGTTTTTAAATCCACATTATCTGCATATTTAATATGGCTTCTACAAGTACGGTCTTGCTTACCAGCAAAAACTACTTCCAATGGAAATCTCATATGGAAGATTTATCAAGAAGTAAAGGCTTGTACTGGATTACCTTGGGAAAGGAAAAAGCACCCATTGATGCTGATAAGAAAGCCAAGTGGGATAACAGGAATGACGAAGCACGTGGGCTAATCAGAATTTCCATTTCTCCTGATTTAAGGTACCACCTTCAAGATATTGATGACCCCAAAGAAGCTTGGGACACAATTGAATATATGTTTGGTAAACTCAATATTATTCGAGCACAACAGTTTAAAAATCAAATACTGACCTTGAGTCCAAATGATTTTTCTTTCCTTGGAGACTATCTATCTAGGTTTAAAACACTCAGAATTTTATGTGAAGAATGTAAGATAAAGATGGAGGAAGAGCGTTGCATCTATCTTATTCTTTCTAAGCTAGGTAGTGCACATTTTGTGTTTGTATCTACCTTTTATGCCATGAGAGAGGCTCTAGGGGAAGAAGCTTATGAAAAACCCAGTCTTGAGTCCTTTTGTGCTTCTTTGATTCGTGAGGAAGATAAGCTTGTACAATTTTGAGTGATCAACATTGCATGTCCCTCCAAAAAATCCTTAGTTTCCTAGTAGAAAGATAAACCCAAGTATCCCAAGAAGCAACATCCTCGCTACAACAACAAACAACATAAGGGTCCCATACCTGCTTAGACATCTTCAACTCCTACTGGTGACAAAGGAGCAAAATATAAAAGTAAGAATACTAACAGGCATTGCAACTTTTGTGATAAATATGGTCATGATGAGTCCAAATGTTTCAAGAAGGTGGTAGCTTTAGAAGCAGCGATGAAGAAGCACAACATCAATATTGATTCTACTTCTTCTTCTCATGGACATGCACTTTCTGCCTCTGGTTTCTCCTTCAATTCAAATTCTACTACTACTTCTTCTTCTGATGAGTGGCTTATTGATTCAGGAGCATCTTATCATATGGCTAAGGATAAAGCCATATTTTCTGCTCTAAATTAATGTAACACCAAGAAAATATTTGTTGGTGATGATAGATCTCTTAGTGTTGTAGGATGTGGAAAAGTTCAAGTAGATAATGGTCATTTCAATGATGTATTATGTGTTCCAAGTCTTTCTTGTAACTCTCTATCAGTATATCAAATCACTCATTCAGGTGAAGGTAAAATCGTCGAGTTTTCACCTCACCAAGTTGTAATCAAGGATCTAAAATATCCTAAGCATGTTCTTGCAACTGGAATTGCTGATGATATTAGCAGGTTGTACAAGTTTGACAACTTTGGGTCATCAACTTTTTCATTAGTTTTTGTTTCTCATAGCGATGACTTGAGCAAATTTTGGCATGAGCGGTTTGGTCATCTAAACTATCACTCATTACAGCAACTATGTAATCAACAGATGGTGACTAGTCTTCCTCTTGTTTCATGCAGAGATGGTGTTTTTGTTGGTTGTGTTCTCAACAAACATCATCGGGACATTTTTGACAAACGTGCCTCTTGGCACGCCTCGGGTCCTTTGTAGCTTGTTCACAGTGATTTGTGTGGTCCACTTTCTTCTCCTTCTTTTTTTGGATGCAAGTATTTCTTAACTTTCATTGATGNTTGACAAGTTTTTGGCCTACAAGGCCCTTGTAGAAAAGCAATTTGGACATCAAATTCAAAGGTTAAGAACAGATAATGGAGGCGAATATGTGAACAATAATTTTACAAGCTACTGCACTACACAGGGAATCCAAATGAAACACACTGTTCCATATACACCACAACAAAATGGTGTTGTTGAGAGAAAGAACCGCACATTAAAAGAAATGGCTAATTGTATGATCCAATCTAAGGGATTAAGTCTAAAGTATTGGGCGGAAGCCATCAACTGTGCAAATTACACAGTAAATTGCACTCCCACAAAGGCTCTTAAAAATATAACACCAGAAGAAGCTTGGACTAAAATTAAACCAGATGTAAGTCACTTCCGTGTATTTGGCAGTATAGCATGGGCTCACATTCCTGATGAGAAAAGGAAAGCATTGCAGCCTAAAAGTGAGAAGTGTATATTTGTTGGTTA
>JASDQU010819509.1:59775-79273 GCA_032191745.1 Picea mariana | reverse complement strand
CCTTCTCCCTTCCAGTCTAGAGTCAAGCTTTCTGCCACCTGTACTTCTCCTAAAGTTGATGCCACACTGTACCGTTAGTTAGTTGGTAGCCTCTTATACTTGACTCATACCCGTCCCGATCTTTCCTTTGTTGTTAGTCTTGTTGCCCGATATATGAAAACACCCCATGAAAGCCATTGGAAAGCAACTAAAAGGATACTTCGCTATGGTTGTGGTACAATTCAGTTTGTGATACATTACAGTTCAAGGGGGACTCCTTTATTGGTTGGTTTCACTGATTCAAATTGGGTCGGCGACTTTGATGATCGGAAGCCTACTGCAGGTTATGTTCTCATCCTTGGTTCATGACCTGTCACTTGGGCCTGTAAGAAACAACAGGCTATTGCACTTTCTTTAGCAGAAGCAGAGTATCAAGCAGTGGTAAATGCAAGTCAGGAAACCTTGTGGCTTCGACAGATCCTTTCAAAGTTTGGATTCCAACACCAGCATTTGACCAGCCTTTGGTGTGATAATCAAAGTGCCATCAAGATCACCAATGAACCAGTTCAACATCAGTGTAGAAAACACATAGAGCTACACATGCACTTCATCAGAAAGATTATTCATGATCAAGTTATTGAAGTGCTCTTTTCCCTTCATAAGATCAAGTTGCAGACATTTTCACAAAGTCTCTTACAGAAGCAAAGTTTTCCAAACTTCATTCTATGTTAGAAGTTCAAGAAGTTGTCATTAAGGGGGGATAGGCTCTAATGCATCCTTCCTTCTCCTATTGTGTAACTATTGTAAATCCTTCAATCCTATCCCAAGTTGTTCTTAAGGGGGGATGTTAGGATATTTAGACACTTAGGATTTAGTAAGATCTAGTTGGTCTATTGTGTCGTTAGGTAAAAGTGTGTTTTCTAGTGTGTTTCTTTAGTATACATTAATATGCATTTGTAGTTAGGAAATCCGACGATCACGATATGTTCCTGACATAGAGTGATCCGACGGTTCATACTCTCCTCAATCTTAACAACCATTGATCCGTGGCTTAGCATCCGATTGGTCCATGATCTCTATTTAAAGAGCATGGAGGGTCATTTGTCGGTGATCGATTGTGAGAAAATCTCTTGTGAAATCTCTCTGTAATTTTTTTCTTTGCATTAATAAACTGCTCCAAGTGGTCGCGTTGGCTGGGGCCAGGGATGTTTTCCCATAGGGGTTTTACCACATGAAAACATCAGTGTGTTGATCTTTGATCTGGTTATGTGAGTGTTTACTGAAGGTGTTCATCCTCTGTTGGAATACTTGTGTTGTCGAACACCTTCCAGCTGGGCCTCCACTAGTTCAATCCTCCACCAAAGGCAATCTCATATAAGAGATTGAGGTTCTCAATCAAGTAGGGAAGAGCTTGGGGGCTAAAAAATGTGTTCAAACTTAAAAGGATAAAGGGATGCAGACTCAATATGAAGTGAATAATTTCTCCAGAGTAAATTTTCTCTCAAAGTTGAATTCTTCTCCTCTTTTCCACAACTTGGATATGGACCATTTATAGCCTTCAAATGGAACTGAAGGGCCGATTCATAACGTTTCCAGTATAAGGAAGGTCAAGGATCATGGATCTCGTGATGTGACATGGAAGCCTGACACCATTTTTTAATTTTGGGCACAAAACCTGATGTACGCGAGTTGTAATAGTACAACCTGCACATACACATGCTGTATACTAGTTAGGGTGTGTATATGTAGAAAAATATTATTTTTAGCTCTGGGAACTGCAAAAAAGGGACTTCAAGTCCGCATAGGGAAATGGAAAAAGGCCTTCTGAGAAAATTTGCATAGGGTGATGAAAATCTTGCTATAACAGATTCCCCCTAATGTGTGAGGTCATAGGAGTATTTGAGATGTAATAAATACTTTATAATACCCAGAAGTGGAGTAATGGAGACCCAGCTGGATGAACTAGTTGCTCGTGAGAATATTACAATTTGTACTGACTTTGTGCACATGGCTGCCAATTTGAATTACACTGCAGATCCATGTGAAAATATACCAAACAACTGTTCATGGCCATGAATAAGAAATAGAAAGGTGGATACATGCCAAAGGCTGTCATAGTCAGGAACAAGGCCTAGTAAAAGTAGTCTCAAATTCAATCTAAAGATATTTGTATACAATGATGTACAATATGATCTCCCATGATCCCTAAAATCACATAGGTACTAGTCCAATGAAAGATAGAAACAAATCAGGAAAGCTGTGACTATGAATTGATGTCTTTAATTCTTCTACATGATCCACCAAAGGCGCAATTCTACATCATGTGAATAAAAGAGTTGAGGTCGAACACAATGAGACTTCGTTTGATTACCGGTCATTAAGGTATACCATTAAAAAATGAGAGACAACCTATCGATAATGAAAGTAGGTATCAAGGCACTGAGTACATTCATACAAGTGTGAATAAAGGTGTCGAGGTCGAACACTTGAATAATCCATCGATAAAGAGACATTGATGTATTCCCAACTGTCGATGGCGGGAGAACTTGCCACTAATGACTGCAAGCCTCTAGGCACTCATAGAACTCTAGGTCTCATTTCCAAAATAGATGGGTTGAAGTCGATGGAAGGAGACCCATTGAAAGGAGAACATTGAGGCATCTCTCATCATTTAACATGAGGTACAAAGAAGGATCTTGATGATTTGGAGGAAATCGGACAAAGAACATGCTTATGAAATAATGACCTTGTGTGTCTTTCGTGTGTGCCAGATGCAAGCGGTACATAAAAAAGACCCTTTGAATAAAAATCAATATGGAAAATTGCTGACAAAGGCAAGGAAACCACCAATAAGGCTAATGGCATCCAATACACTGCGCAAATCCCAATGTGTGAATATATGTTTTTCTCCATCGAACATAAGGGAAACCCCCCAGTCAGTGACCAATAATGAAATCTCAACTGTTGGGTTCAAGGTTACCTACCAATGATGAAAGTAGGATCAGGGTGAACAATAGGACTACAACTTCATGTAACTCTGAGACACACTAAGGGTATGGCTGACATGCAAAGTCAAGAATTCTGAGGAATGGACGACACAGGTTGATAGACATCCTTTGAACAAAAGAATGAGACATATGGATGATTTTGAAAGCATAGACTCAATGATGAAACTTTGTGATGCAGGAGGCACCAATCAAATTCTCCATAGGGACTGGAAGAGTAACCAGTCAGGGGAGTAAACTCTAAGTAACGAGCTCAGCTTCCTAAGGTCATGCTAAAACCCAAAATTTTGATGACAAGTGGACTCAAAAGTTTGTGCTCTATTCAAAGGAAACACGACTACTGCCAATATAAGATAACATTCTTTTCCCACCCATCTTTTTTTGTTTTTTCATAGTCAAATGAATGCTATGATACATAGGAGGAAATGAGTGTCGCAAGTAAGAAACTAATTCCAACAGTGGGACATGCCTATGCTCAATGCAAGGAGGTGCATGCATGATATGGACACTCGAGGGAATGTTTCCTCTTAGGGTATAGGGTGTCAAGATGCAAAGGATATAAACAAGGCTCTACTTGGCTGATGATGCAAACTACTGAGGTGATAGGCTTATAATGCGAAAGAGAGAACCGAAAATAGGCTCAATACTACAAGCAAGAGAATGATATGCAATTACAACTTAATGCCAAAAAATGTCCTTTTTTGTGAATTTAGTCTACTTGGTTTGAAAAAGGGGTAAAATTACACCAAATAGATGTCCTTTGAAATCCAATTTACGAGTGTGAAAGAGACAAGTTCACTCGACAATCTTTTCACTTTTTGAGAGAGTCGAAAAAGAGCTTAAACCAGACTCGTTGGGAGTCTCGCTAGGTATAGGTGAGCATGCTTATGAGTAAGAAATGAGGTTCAAATGAAAATTCATATATTAGCTATAAGGGACTCCTGGTCCTACAGACAAAAATCTCTGCATGGGCACTGAATGGCACACAGGATCTAACTAGTTTTCATTTTGGTGGAGTTGACAGTTGATGGATTTGGAGGACTACTCTTATGCAAGGATTGACTTCAAAGGAGATATGGACATGTCGTTACCACCAGGTTCTGCCTAGGGAGACATAGGTGTGCAAAATTTTTTGAATATTTCATTTTTTTTGTATTTTTGTATAAGAAGACAAAAATATTTTTGTATGATGTGAAGTACTAATTAAACATGTATGTGATGCAAATGTGGGTCCATGACATACATACGGACTTCCACAAAACTAGTGGAGGAACTAGAGGGATGAGCTAGTGGGAGGGGATGCTGATAGAGTGCTTCAAAACATGCAGGGAAACCTGTCTCATTTGACATAAAGGATTCCCATGGTTTAGGTAGAGGATTTGTCGGAGGCGATGCAACAACAGGTGGTAGGTGTGCCCCGTGCTTGGGTATGACTCTTTTGGTGTCTCACAAATGCCATAGTATGCTATCATGACACACATCCGTCCCCACATGCGTAGATGTCATGATTATTGTATGATCTACCATATATGTATTTTGAGGGTCTGAGCCCCAATTTTGTACTATAACATCATATTTTTTGGAGAGATGAAATATATATAAAAACAATGATCTTCGACTTTACTTATATTACAATGTCTACATTGATGAAAGTGTTTTCTTTGCATTAGTTATGTGACAAATTCCATTCTAAAACAAAATTAACATATGCATCAGATACATAATCAGAACTTCTAGGTATGTGATGATAAGTAATAAAATCAAAATGTCATTCCAAAAGTCCTACCCATAAGAATTGTCAGAGTAGAGTAGGATCTCGCATAGGATAACTGTCGTTCAAATGAAATACTACTAACTGGGACTCCAAGCGAACTTCTAAAGAGAGAATACCATGTAAAATGGCATCATGCAAAAGTTCTATAAAAAGGATATATTTGACCACATTATCGGTTGATGGCCCTAGGAAAACACCACCCGAAGACACAAGTAGACCCTCAAGTGAGTAAACAACCCAAGCAAAGAAAGCTAGGTTCCATGTATGACAACTGTCCCCTTCTATGAATCCTTGGTAGACTGAAGACTCCGTCAACATATTCCAACCAAGGGAAAAATCAATAAACAAGCTGAATATGAAAAAGAGGAAAATATATATACACTAAAATACATTAGTATACAAAGAGTTACGCCCAATATTGGGGCTCAAGTTTAATATCATTTCAAGTAGATCCCATTCTTGGGCTCAACTAGCATATTCCCTTCATAATCTTCTAATTTATAGGCTCCTTTTTCTAAGACACATTACATGATATAAGGACCGTACCACATGGGTTTGAAATTTCCTTTCCCCAATGGTTAATTGGCTTGGTCATATATAAGGACCAAGTCACCCTCAGTGTACTTTCGAGGACAAACAGACTTATCATATTGTACCTTGACACGTCATTTATTCACTTGGATAACCGTGGAGACGTCTCGACGCTGCTCGTCTAGACTCTCTAGTTGTACGAGGAATTGTTCGAGATCGAAAGTGTCATGCAGGAGTGCAACTGCCAATCTAAGAGAATGGATTTCACATTCAATAGGTAGGATCAACTCCACACCATGCACTAGCTCTAAAGGATAAAAACCGGTGGAAATCTTAACTGAGGTTCGGTATGCCCAAAGTGATGGATAAAGCATGATATGCCAGTTAGATTTGCTATGGATGACAGTTTTATGGAAAATGGTCTTGAGAGACTTGTTCACGACCTTTACTTGTCCATTTTCCTAGGAGCAGTAAGTGGAAGAATGACCATGTTTAAACCCCAATTTCAATGCTAATTCTTTCATCATTTCATTTTGAAAGTGACTTCCATGATCGGTGACAATCTCACTCGGGATTCTGAACCTGGATATAATTTGATTGAACAAAAAGAAAGGAGAAGTCTTACCATCATATTTAACTATGGTCATGTCCTCGACCCACTTATTAAAGTAGTCTACGACCATGATAACGTGTTGATTCCCCCCAGCCGAAGTTGGGTTCCAATCCACAAAATCCACCCCCCACTTGGTTAAGGGACTGACAATAATGACTAGATGGAGAGGGGCTATATGTGAAAATATATTCTCGGTGAACACCTAGTAGGGGTGACACTTCTTAACCGCTTCGACACAATATTTAAAAACATACGGCCAAAAATAACTGGTTCACAACCTTTTATGGGTTGTCGCAAGCCCAGATAGATGACCACCACAAGACTCACTATGGCAGTCATTCAGAACAAAATCAACTTATTCGTGAGTCAAGCAACGATGCAAGATACTTTCTACTCCTTGGTGATAGAAAGTGTCTCCGACGATAAGGTATTTCTTAGCTTGGTATCGTATACTCCGTCGGTCATCTCTCGAGAGATGCCGAGGGATATTGAAAGTTTGAATATAGAAAAAAATATCTCCATGCCAGGGGTCTGACGACGAGACAAGAAAAATATGTTCATCCATAAATGAATCAACATGAATAACATCCTCATCTAACTGAGGGAAGTCAGATATTAACTCTACAAAAACTAGCGATTTCTTGGATTTCGCAGAAGAGAACTCGAGATCAAATTCTTGTAAGTTGACAATCCATTTATTGTATTTCCCCCCTATGATATGCCTAGTAAGGACATATAGAAATGGATTGACATCGACAACCACAATAGTTTTTCAAAGAAATATATAGTTTCATAATCATTGAACTGCATGAACGACAACCAAAGCTAGATTTTCAACATGAGAATATTTGAGTTCAGGGCCGACTAAGTTTCACCTAATATAGTAAATGACGTTCTCACAGAGCTCATCATCCTCCTGAACCAACACCATACCAATCGTCTCTTCATACGCGGCGATTTAAAGAAAGTAATATCTACTATAGTCAGGAGACTTCAACAGAGGCATCAATACCAAGGCTTTCTTCAAAGAATCGAAGGATTCCTAGGCTTGCTCATCCTAGATAAAAGGAGTGTCCTTCTTTAAGAGACACCTGAAACCCTTAGTAATATTGGCATAGTTCACTATAAACCATCATAAAAAGTTATATTTCCCTTGTAAACCTTGAAGTTGACGAATAGTGTGTGGTAGAGGCAATCAAAGTATTACCTCAACCTTTAACGGATCCACCATGATCCCAGTCTCAGAGACTAAGAATCCTAGAAGTCGACCTGAAATAACGCAAAATATGCATTTATTAGGGTTCAAATGAATGCGGTAATGCCATCATCTTTGAAAAACTAGCCAAAGGTGGGTAGGGTGATCCACTCTCTTATAGGAGTGAGAAGGGATATCGTCGAGATAGGCTTTGACTATATGCTTGAGATCGTGAAAAGAGAAGATCATAGCTCATTGGAAGGTTTCTTTGGCATTCTTAAGGCCAAAAGGAATCCTTCGATATGCGAATATACCCCAAGGACAAATAAATTATGTCTTATGTTGGTCCTCAGGCTTAATCTGAATTTTGTTAGAAAATCCATCCATAAAAGAAAAAAATTCACTTCCTACACACTCATCGAGAATATGATCAATCAAGGGTGTCAGGAAGTTGTCTTTGGGATAGGCCTTATTCAGGTCTCGAAAATCCATGCATACACGAATGGTTCCTTTCTTTTTATTCACAAGAACGAGATTAGATACCCATTCAGTCAAGGGAACCAGGTAGATAAATCTAGCGTTAAGTAGTTTTTCTACCTATTCCTTAATAGCAGGGGCCTTCTTAGGATTGAAAGCTCTAAGTCGTTGCTGAACAATTTTAGCATTTGGGTCAGTTTTAATTACATGTTCAAAAATTTGAGGGTCGATTCTTGGCATCTCTTCATATGACCAAGCGAATACATCACAAAATTCTTTGAAGACCTCAATGTAGATCATAATTTATTCTGGTGAACAATCCGTACTGATGTATACATTTTCAACCTTTCCAGGAATATGAGAGATATTGATCATGATGGTAGGAGAGATACTCGCCACGTTTCCTTCGGCATAAATGTCATGCGTATCAAGTGGAACTACGACATGACTGACTATCTTGCTCAAGGTAGATCTAAAATAATCTTGTTCGATTATAACAAGCTCTAGGAGAAAATAAGAGAGATGGTGCATATCATCCCATGGCCTATCAGAACCATTCATGGCCTCTACGATTGCTTCATCTGAGGGTAAATCATCATCGAGGTAGTCATGTGAAAAAGACTATGAAGTGGCCCATACAGGCTTGAGAACATGGTCCTCCTCGTTCATCTGCAAGGTAATAGGATCTGGATCGATGAAAGAGTCAAGAAAAACCTGATACACTATCCCCGCTACTGATAGTGGCACAACCATTCCAGTGTGTGACTAACCTTCACAAGACGTAGTCAAGGAAGGTAGGGTCCAAGGATTGTTAAAATAGGAAGTGTAGAAAGGAATAAACCTTATTGACAAAGAAAAACTAATCGATATGGCGTAGATATGATGAATCGGTGCCATGAAGTCGAAGGTACCCATAAGGGATGAATACATTCCGACACTGATATTCTTAGTTGCTGGATGAGAATTGTCGATCATGGGGATCGATGGTCCAACCGATGCATTATGGATATCATATGCAAAGGAGAATTGGTCGATCATCACGATATTCCCATCATGAGGAAAACAAAGAGTACGAAATATGGATGATATGATTGCATTCATATCATAAGTCCAATTGCATCCTAGTAACAAGTTATAGTTGAGGGGAATATCTACCACCTCGACATCCACCTCCATAGTCTTTTCACCTAACTGGATTGTGAAAGTAGGAAGAATACCGTGCAGGCAGAAAGAACGACAATCAAAATTTATCAACATGATCGAATATTGAGAGAGGGTCAGAGAGCCGAGGGATTTCCAATAGACCAGGGGCATCATGCATGTTGCAGCACCTTCACCAATAACAATATGTTTGATGGTATACTTTGAGTAACCAACGTGGATTTGGAATTCCACATGGTAAGGAAAGCGAGGCTTCACATCCGCGACGTAAAACTTGATAACTTTATAGACACTAGGATCTAGAGCTCCTAACGTAGATAACAAGGAATTCCTCTATGAAGGACACGCCTGGATTACTTCCAGAGCCAACATCGCACAAGGGGTTTGACCAAGATCCTCAACAATATAGTAATTCTAGGCGGATCTAGCATTAGGATTGTGGGTAGAGCATGTGAGTACTCCTTTCAGAATATGAGGCAGGGGCTCTGGTTTTTTGATCTATAAAGGTGTCTCCGGAGGAGGGGGAGACTCTAGACCAGATACAGTCTGTGAAGAACTGTAATCGCAAGATCGAGTGGCTACATTAACCTCAGAATTAACCATATTGATGCATAGACGGTCACCGTCTTGCGTCGGTGGGTTTTAACTCCCACTCACCGCATTTTTGGTATTCGAGGAGCTCGAGGCCATGTGATGATTACGTGGAAAAGGATTAATCAGCATAGCGGGAGGCATATTTAAAAGTCTCACAACTTCTGCAAGTTTGGGGCACAAGTGGATAAGGTGATCGTCTGTACAAATATTGCAGGGAAACTTCACCTTTCACCTTTCTTTCTTTCCCTCACCAACATTATTATTAGACTTCTCATTATTACCATTGTACTTGGGTTTATTATTATTCTTCCCACCTTTACGATTGTTACCACGTCCTTTATTTTTATTCCCTCCTAGTTGTTGGTTACCATTCTAGTTGGTCGATGATTTCACATAATGTACATCCACAGACTGAGTGGGAGTGGAGGAAATAGACAACCTTGTCCCTCCTACAAACTGGATTAGATACAAATATTTAAACTGGCTTGTCACCAAGTCTGCAGATTTCACATTGGTGGAGCCTACAATGCCATCGGCATGAGGCCTGAGATTTTTTCTAGGGTCATATTTTTACCTCGGTGCATCTAGAAGAATCTCATATAACATCCCAGCATAAGCATATATAAGATCTAACTGTTGGGATTTAAAAATCGCTTGTTCCTTGGATGTGACCCCGAATGTAGAAACATCCTTCGAAATATAAGGTTGTAGAGACTTAAGTAACCACTCTAACAGGAATTATGGAGGTATGTAAGTCTTGATCAACCTCTTTCATCTATGTTACTCTTGGATGTGATCCGAGATATGGGTGGCTTTGTCCTGATGGAAGGCCGACATAAGTTCTATGCCAACATCGTAAGGAACTAATAATTGTAAGTGGTTAAGGAAGACTAAAACCATCTGATTAAAAGTTTCGTACGTCCCCCTGGTAGCCCTATGTACCATTTCACTTCAACTTCCATGAGGGTGCGTTGAAACAATCTTAAACGAATAGAATCGTCACTAAGGGAATTCAAAGATCACCAAAGATGAAAAGTAGTGACGTGATCACCATGATCCTCACTAGTCTTTCCTTTGAATTTAATAATATCTGAAGGAAGCTTGGTAGGGATGGGGGGCCATGTCGGATCATGATGCACAGGGTCATTCATTAATCTAGACAAGTCTGGAAGATTGAGCGTGGCCAGAAAAGGGAGACGGGGTTGCAACATCTGGCTCCAAGCTCCCGGGAAAGATTGTTTTTGGGGAATCACATCCCTTCCAAGGTTCTTGTATGCACCATGGCCCTGTCTAGGATTGTAAGACCCTCCTCCAAACTGATTCATGAAGGGTTGGTTGGGCACCATTCCCGTAGGAACGTTATGATGAGGGTTGCAAAAATTTCCCCCAGCGAGAGTAGCTCTAGGTTGGGGGTTTACCATGGTATGAAACTGATCTCCTCTGAATGTGAATCAGGAGGATAGAGGTGGATTCATCATGCCAAATGTGTTGGTCAGAATTGGTGTAGAGGAGGTAGGTGTAAATAATGGACCGTAAGCAACATCTTGTCCACTAG
This sequence comes from Picea mariana, assembly GCA_032191745.1. Taxonomy (NCBI): domain Eukaryota; kingdom Viridiplantae; phylum Streptophyta; class Pinopsida; order Pinales; family Pinaceae; genus Picea; species Picea mariana. The sequence continues at coordinate 68,389 of JASDQU010819509.1, read as the reverse complement.
GTTGACCACTCCATCTAGGAGCATTAGGACCAAGATTAGACTCAGGGTGAAAAGGAGGAAGGCCTCCAACTGTAGGATTCATTTGTGGGATATGAGAACCTCCAAAGGAAAATGGAGTATGTGAAGGAGCCATGCCCCCAAGTCCAATACTAGTATTCAGATTAGATGCTGGGATGGAGGATGAAAATTGCGATGTAAAATTCGACATAATAAGAAAAAGGGATAGAGGTCATAGGGATGGAATGAATATTGTATCCCGACGAGTGACAAAGGGACCCAAAAGGGTTTGTGGCTATAGGTTGAGCATTCACTATAGGATAGACATGAGTGACAATAAGAACTTTCGACACTACAACCATTTTGGTTGAAGGTGTTGAAGGAGTATTGTTAACTATAATCAGTATGGGAGTCGAAGGATTTCCAGTATCTTTCTGACTCGATTCAATACTCATCCGTGTATGATCACAAGTATGGTAAGTGGAGGTGTGTGTACCACATTTGATAACTTTATGCCTTTTAGAAGGAAAAGACTCAAGATGAAATGGTAATCATAACAAGTGGCGAGACCTGCAGGAAAGCTGGTCTAGCTTCACAATGACTCAAAAATAGAGATATAAAAACAAATCCTAAGGCCAACTAGTAATCAAAGAGAACACCAAAATAAAAAAAAGGCCAATATGCATACAAACAGGATAAAGTGGTTGAAAGGGGCCTCCCTCCCTAAAGTAGGTATGTCTCTCTCAAGAGGGGCCTAAGACTCCCTGAAAAAGATGGAAGGTATCATAATTAGTTATAAGGGCCCTCGTGGGCTTAAAAACCATTCGGTCAGATCCACCCAGATAGCTAATCCTCCATAAAGGTTATGTGCTATTTGACCCTTATCTGACCCAGGGTACGTGCAAAATAACCCCTGCAAGTAACTTATGTGGTACCTATGCCAAGCAACTAATAAACCACGATATAACCAATGTGCACGCAAACAGTTGTAAGTCAGGTCTACCATATGGGTAGGGTAGCAAAGCCCAAAACCTTGAAAGAACCACCTCTCACAGAGGTAAAGGTACTAGCAAGATCCTCATATACGAATAGATCCCCATAAATATATCTGCCACTAAGAAGGTATTGGGGGGATATCCCCTCCACCAACTTCATGAGACCTTGTGCTTAACTCCAGTGTAAGAGGAGCCTTCAAACATCACCAATTATACAATGGATTTCACCACTCCCTTAGTTAGACACATATTTTGATTTAATAGCCTTGGAGAAGTTTACTCACAAAATCCAATTCCAAGGCTCTAAATCCTAAGCTTGTTTGTGCACCCTAGAAAATAAAATCGTTTCTAATCAATTTTAAATCATCAGCGTTTCTTTTAGTGGCCTTGCTTACTCAAAAAGGTGCAGTTGTGAAACTGATGATGTTATGACTTAACAAATAAAATAAATGAATATGAATAAAATGCAAAGACCTAACTTCAATTCCCAATAAATGATAAGCTTTTCAAAATGCAATTTTCAATTTAATTTTGCAATTCAAAATAAGATGTAATATTTCCGTACATGTATTAAGATCAATGATAAGAACCCAAAAGATCAAATGTCAACAATGAAAAATGTTTAATATTTTTGTATTTTCAATATAAAATAATGAAAATGTAAGGCCTGAACAACAACTTGATATAAAGATCCTACTGAATGCAATCATAGACAAACCAAGTAGGATATCAAGAAGCAAACACCCAACCTAGGATGCAAGGAAAACTAATGAAAAGCATGATGAGAAAGGCACTTCTCGAAAATTCAACCAAATAAAGGTTTCCTATCACTTTGCAGGAACTTAACAGTCATAACAAAGTCCTACGAAGACTCAACAACCATCAAAACCTACCCATCAAGCATCAAACTCAGCAACCAAGCACACAAGAATGATGTACGCAACTGTTTAAGATAAAACCACGTATACACGCCTCTTGCAGAAGGACAACACATGTATGTACATGACTGCCAGGAGAAAACTTGCATATATTTATTAAGACACTTCTAGGTTAAGGATAAGGCTAAGAAACTTAGACTCAAAATGAACAGAGGTTGTCAAGCAATCAGACGACAAGAAACTCAATATAAACGAGAGAAATAAAAGGATAAAAACACTCCAAACCCTGAAAAGAATATTCTATCCCCAATATGGTCGCCAATTATGTTACGAGGAAAATCTCTCTATGGCACGGGGCAAACCACAACAGACGGAAATGACTGCAGAAATAAACTCTAATCTCAAGTATGCTATATAAGTAAATATGCTAACAAGATCCTACCTTGTCCAAATGTTCGATGAAGTCCACCGTTGAGAACTTGACTCAAAATAATACACCTGCAACTTGTCCTCAACAACCAAGAAACACAAGCATATGGTAATAATATATAAAGTTATCACATTCCGTAGCATAATCCATCAATATTCATAACAAATATGTCCATGGAATAACAATTCAAATATTTTCAAGACATTAATTGGACGAGAAATGAGTATTTCTATTAAAATGTAACCAACAGAAGTGTATGAATTACAAACTTCTGTGTCGGCACGGTTTAGAACCAAGAAACTAAGTCCCTTCCAGCTGGGTCTCCACCACTTTAATCCTCCACCAAAGGCAAGCTCATATAAGAGAGACAATAAGGTTCTCAATCAGGTAAGGAAGAGCTTGGGGGTTGAACAATGTGTTCATACTTAAAAGAATAAAGGGATGCAGACTCAATATGAAGTGAATAATTTCTCCATAGTAACTTTTCTCTCAAAGTTGAATTCTTATCCTCTTTTCCACAACTTGGATATGGCCCATTTATAACCTTCAAATGGAACTGAAGGGACGAGTCAGGACATTTCTAGTATATGGAAGGTCAAGGATCATGGATCTCGCGACGTGACATGGAAACCCAACACCATTTTTAAATTTTGGGCACAAAACCCTATGTACACATGATGTAATGGTGCAACCTGCATATATGCATGTTGTATAATAGTTAGGGCACGTATATGTGGAAAAATATTATTTTTAGCTCTGGGAACTGCAAAAAAGGGAATTGAAGTCTACATAAGAAAATGGAAAAATGACTTCTGAGCAAACTTGCATAGGGTGAGGAGAATATTTCTATAACATCTAGATCTATAACATCCATTTGAGATTCAAACCGATGCAAGAGGATATGCCATGGGAGAAGTCTTGATGAAACAAGGTAAACCTATATGTTATCATTCTGAGACTTTTACTAAATCTGTGATTAAATATACAACATATGATTAGGAATTATATGCGTTGGTACAATGTGTAAATAAATGGAAGCATTAATTAATGGAAAATGAGACAATAATTCATACAGATCATCAACCATTACAATATTTGCAGTCACATACCAAGCTACAATAGTCACGACACTTAAGGTGGATGGGTTTCTTACAACAACTTCAATTGGTAATCAAGTATAAGAAAGTGATTCATAACAAGGTTGTAGATATGTTGTTAAGACCAGTGATTAAAGCATCCAAAATACTCAGGTATAATCCTCTAGCTCATGAAATTTATGCAGAACAATATGCTAAGGATGATTATTTAAGAGATGTATATGATGCATTAACTCATGGAAATCAACAATCATATGATTATATGCATGGAAATTTGTTATATCATCTTTGAAAACTTTGTATACCCAGAGATGAAAGAGTAAATATAATAAGAGAATCTCATACATCTCTCATTTTTTGTCATTTCAGGGTTGGTATGATAGTTGCACAATTGCAAATATATTGTTATTGGCCTCAAATGAATGAAATAATTTCCAAGTATATGAAAGGGTGTGTTATGTGTGCCACAAGAAAGCTTAGAAACAAAAAAATGGGGTTATTTACACCACTTCTAGTACCTTCTCATCCATGGGAAAGTACATCCATGGATTTTGTAGGGGGTTTGACGATTTCCATGACAGGTCATGATTATCTATATGTTTCTGTGGATATATTTAGCAAGATGTGTATTTTGATGCCATGCAAGAAACAAGTCATAACTAAAAAAAAACAACACAATTGTTCTTTGTTGATGTATGGGTTCATTTTGGAATTCCTACATCTATTATATCAGATCGAGAATCTCATTTTTTGGGAAAGTTTTGGTCTCATTTATGGGATCTTATGGACACTAAGTTAAATAAGAACACAATTTTTCATCCACAATAATATGGGCAAACAGAGGTGGTAAATAGAACAGTGGTACATATACTTTGAGGGTACTGCAACATGCATCCTAATATATGAGATGAACAATTACCTTATTTACAACATGCCTATAATCATGCCATGCATTCATCTACTTAGAAAAATCTGTTTGAAGTATTTTTGGGGTACTTTCCTAAATCACCTATGGAATTTCATTTTGGAGAAGCAGATACATAACATGGACATGATGATACAGATAAATCTAAAAGGTTCTTTCAAAAGATTCAACAGGTACATCAAGCAGTATAAGAACAATTGGAGAAAAGTCAAGCCAAGTATAAGGAGAGACATGACAAACATCAAGTTGATCATCAATTTGAGGTCTGTGATCAAGTATGGTTACATATTAGAAAACATAGAGTGAAAGGTGAAGGTAGATAGCTAAGGCCAACATGATATGGTCCAAACAAGAACTTGGAGAATATTTGTACTAATGCCTTTCGTTTATATATACTAGCTTACATGCAAATGTATTCAATGGTAAATGTTGAGAATTTGAATATTTATGAGCCTCCTATGATTATAGATGAAGATGAAAGTATCCATGTTCCAACATTTGATAAGTTTTCTCTAGAATATTTGGATGAGCTACATAAATATGTTATTCTCGACAGTAGAATCAAGACTTCACAGTGAGGTGATGTGGAATATCTTTGAGTTGGTATTAAAGGGGTAAAACCATGTAAAAAAAAATGGATTGAGATCAGAAGGTGAGGGAAATCTACCCTCACTTAGTTGTTGAGCAATTGAAACTTTTGGTGGTCCAAAAGGATTCCAATGGGGAGGAATGAGCCTCATATGATTATAGATGAAAATGAAAGTATTCATGTTCCAACATTTGATAAGTTTTCTCCAGAATATTTGGATGAGCTACAAAAATATGTTATTCTCGACAAAAGAATCAAGACTTCACAGCGAGGTGATGTAGAATATTTTTGAGTTGATATTAAAGGGGTAAAACAATGTAAATAAAAATGGATGGAGATTAGAAGGGTGAGGGAAATCTAACCTCACTTATTTTTTGAGTAATTAAAACTTTTGGTGGTCCAAAAGGCTTCCAATGGGGAGCAATGATTCAGGAGGATCCAGGAATGCTCATAGAGGTCCATGAGGATCCATAACGTCCATAGAGGTCTAGAAATATTTAGAAATTCTAAAAATCAAATTGTCCCAAATGCTCTAGAAAACCCCATCAATGTGTAGAGCTATGTGATAGCTATCCGACGACACAAAAATTGCCTCAAACAGAGTTCGTATGCAAAAGATATGGCTGGTCAAAGTTTAAGTCATCCATGTCAAAAGTCAAAGTCAAATGGATCAAGGTGACACAACCGTAAAAATGTACAACGATGATGTGGCCACACCCCGAGGGGCCATGTGGCATGACCATATGTGGACTGGGAAAGTGATTTGGTAATCATACAGGTTACATGGACTAATTATTTGTCGACACATGGCAAGGAAAAAAAATGAGAGGCTACAATGTGGCAACCTCCCATTGGCCATAATGGTTAAGAATATGTAAAATTATGTTGGGATTTCAGAGGATTGAAATCACAAGCTCACAAAGCCTTAAAAAATCCTCTATTACCATTGGGCCACCACATTAGTGCTTACCCATATATGTTGCAAGTTATATTTAACCTTGTAAAAAGGTTTATCCGACGAAAAAAAGGGTTGAGGGCCTAAGCCCTCGACGCATACCTTATCATATGATCACATGCAATGTAATATAACCATGGGTCATAACACACAGGTGTTTAAACCATATGTATACCATTTATAGTATATGTTTATAACTATATTTCCATGTAACAAACAAAAACATGTGATAAAATATGGCAAAGTTGATAGGATTTGATCCTATGACCTACCAAATAAATGCACCAACACGTAACCAATTCCTCTACGGGTGCGGTTTTGTTAGGAACCCGCCTAAAAATACATTTATTGATTGCCTATTATTCCAGAGGGAAGTTAAGGGCCTATGGCCTATTTAATGGGTGCGCAGACAGAGGATGGGACACACACTCATTAATTCACAAAGTATGGTCTCAAAGTTCATTCCAAGGACAATAGGGAATTGGGTTTACATCGTAAAGAAGGTCGAGAGGTCCCTTGATGAAATTTTAAGAACTTAGTATTCATTTTTCATGATTTTTCACAAGGAATCCAATGGTACATTCTGTTTTTGGGTTTGAGCAATGCAAAAAAAGGTCGTTGTAAAACACAAGAATTTGAGAATTAATAAAGAGGTCTCTATTGAAAGAAGACCTAAAGACATAGCCCAAATTGGGTGAACTCCATTATCAAACTTGTGCATGTGATATTATCATTGTTTTTCATGTTGTGCTCAATTATTTGAAAGTATTTTATCATTAAAGTGTATTTTGTTAGATAAGCATTTCACATGTAAATTGCAAACAATCAAGAGATCATTATTATTTTGAAGATCAAGTAGATATTTATATATATTTAAAAACTAATCAACATCTAAGGATTTTTCGGATCACCCTTAGCCATAGGAGGAGGGGTCTCATGTGAAATATGTAAAATGACGGGTCATCACCCTAATGGTTTTCCGTTGATGCATAAGTATCAGAGTACTGCAAGAAACTTATACTGTAATTTTTTTAAGTCTGTGGGACATGATGAAAAGGATTGGTGCACACTAGATTTAATGAGAGAGCACAATGCGGATTCATACATAGTTTAAGGGGAAGAAGGACAAGAAGGAGGGGTACCACAATGTAACACATGGAGAGGATATAATTAAGGAGGAAGATGCATATTCATAGGTCACAGGAGAGGAGGATTCAACAGAGGAAAAGGACCAATTATCTGTTATAACTGTAACCAACCTGGGAATTTAGCACAATACTATCTAAATCCATGCATGAAATGTACTTATTGTCGATAGTTGGACCATGCGATGAAATTTTTTCCACAACTTATCGTGAAGTGGCAGGAGAAGGGAAAATCTAATGTACAAATGATATCAACAGAAGAGTTCGATGATCAACCAAGGTAAGTCCTTTGAAAAGTTTATTAAAGAGTTGTTTATAACTAATGAAGGATGAAACTTCCTTAATAATGTTGCATGGGATGATCGACCGATGCGCACAAGAGAAAGAATAATTTATCACACAACGAGTAATTAACCAGGTACATCACAAGAGAAGGACTAATAGGGAATTTTGACCCAGTGTGTAGATAGAAGGTTATGATATGGACATTATCATTATGGATCTAGGATCTGATGTAAATGTCATTCTGAAGTAGACTTGGGAGAGAATGGGTAAGATGAAATTGATCTGGTCACCTATTCCATTGAGATTAGTGAATCAACATAATATTGTTTTGATAGGAATATTGACAAGAGTGAATGTGATCATCGATGGAGTGCGCAGACAATAGACTTTGAAGTAATTGAGATAGTAGATGGTATAAAACCTTATCGAACAATACTTGGACTTGATCGGGATTTTGATAACCAGACTATCATTGATTTAAAGAAGAGACAAATGGTATTTTAAGAAGGAGATTTGAAATTTACTGCGCCATTGGATCCAATAGAAGGAAGAATATATGTGGAATCAACAAGGGGAAAATAATTAGATAACCTTTATAATATGATTGCACAAATGGATGACTATGTTAATCCTATAGATGATGCGCTCATTTGGAAAAGTATTATCTCTTGCGCATTAGATTCATAAGAGGCCTTAAAGCATTGACAATATAGATTGCATGAAGTGTCTACATGAATATGTGTTAGGATTACCCATTCATTGTGTTGGATTGGCATTGACGTATGTGTCCCTCCTAAGTACGATGGACTAACAATTGTATATTATTTTGTGAAAGAATTTGAATTGCAGATACTAGATCAAAAAAATTACTAGCTTTAGATGTCGCACTGAAAGTGACCCCGATAAGATGGTGGGATGTGCCTAAGGAGAGGATAGACAATTGGTATCAATGCAAAATATTGTTACAGGTTAGGTTCGGAATAGAGTACACTACGAATAAGTATGCATGGTTGAGTTGTACTACAGAGCATGTTACAAATTGCACACCGACATGGAGATCAATACCTAAGCAAGAATGGACACATTTGTCTGTACACACCCTTGATATGATCCCAAAGAATTGGTACTTAGAACTAGAAGTGCACAGAGGAAAAACATACTGGGAAGAGTTGAATCACAACATTAAGGTAACTTTTAGTTTTGAATATGAGGCCCCGCCAGTAGACACAATGCTATAGGTGATCAAGGATAATATTTTTACATCAGAAGAATCGATAAAAATAGTACCCTTATGTAGTGCACATAGATCTCCTGCGAC
>JASDQU010819509.1:27677-53746 GCA_032191745.1 Picea mariana | reverse complement strand
CATTGCAACTATCGTTTACAAGAAGCTTCTAGATCATACGGTGCGAGTTTCCTTCCTCCAACCAGCTTCGCAGTTATCATACACAGGACAAATCTGGAGTGTTTCCAGGTCTGTTTGTTGTTTCTTTGTCTAGTATATTTGTTAGTATTTTAGTTAGATATATTTGTAATTAGTATATTAGATCATTTAATTTCAGTAAGTTTTATTTCTTGTTCATAAAATCATAAAAATCAACAAAAATATCTGTCTTTGTCTTAGGGCAGAAAAGCAAATGAGTTTTTCAGGTTTTATTTAAATCTGTGTTTTGTAGATATTGTACGTTTTGTAAATAGGTTATATCTCAGATAGTAGTTAGTGTAATATTAGTTAGTAGTTTGTATATATGGAAATAGTAGATTAGTTAGTTTATTTAGTAGTTAGTTTTAATTAGATTAGTGTATTAGTTTGTTTTATTGTTAATTAGTTTAGTTTGTTGTATTTAGTTTTAGTTTGTTTGTTTTATTTAGTTTTAGTTAGTTTAGTTTGTTTAGTTTTAGTTAGATTAGTTAGTTTAGATTAGTTTACTCTTTGGTTTTCTTAGGACCTTAGATCGGCTAGCGGAGCCACTAAACCCATCAAGGTGGTTCATTCCAAACGGCTTGGGTTATTAGACAACCCCGGACCGGTTCCACTCTCTCAGTTGACAGACGGTCAATTTTGCCCGTCAACACAACTAATAAGACAACATTGTAGATAAAATAAAAATAGTTGTGATGGAGCGGGATAAGGATGAAAAGAAAGTAGAAAGGCTACAATAGGTAATCCAGAAGGTTTATAGCGACATTCTGGAGGTCCCGATAGAAGTATATGCACCATTAGAAGAGAAATTGTTGAATATTAGTGAAACCATTCAGGGATTCCATGCGAAGATAGTAGACTTAGAAGCGCACGTTATGCCAAGTACTCCACTCGAGGGAAGGGAGAAAAGGGAGAAGACAGTGATGAAAATAGTGGAAAGTATTAAGAGTTTGGAGGAGTGTGCCAAGTTGTATAAAGAAAGCACACAAGTATGGACTCAACTAACATAAAATGCATAGTTTCACTGAATATAGTAGAAGTTGCAGGATACGTAGGAGAAGGCACAAAATTTTAAAGAGACGATGAGTAGTGTACCACCAACAAAACACATGGATGTAGTCACGGAAAATAGGAAGTTGTACTTAGACATAAAAAAAATGAGAGCATAACAGTAGGCTCGTGCACAAAAGGTTGGCGTTGTAGGGGAAGCGTTCTGGGTAACAGAGGAACTTGTAGCTACGAAAGGCATAGTGAAGTAGGAAGTACAAGATAGCGCAAAGAAGCTGAAGACCCACATTATTGTAGAGACAATAGAGGGAATTTTGCAGTAGGGAACACAAGTAAAGGAAAAGGTCATGACTGCAAGAGAAATGTTCTAGAAGTTCATTGCGACGTGGAAGAAGGATTGAAGTGGCTTAGGACGAGCCACAGGTGAGTGTTGGGGGCATGTTGGAGTAGGACATTTTGGGACCATTTTTTGGAATCACACAGGAGAAAACCACGTGACAAGTCGACTAAGGAGAAACTTGTGAGAATAAAGGAAGGTAGTTAGTGCATTTTCAATAGCAGCATGTACGAAAGGAGGAAGTTAGCTAGAAGTCATTAAGTATTTTAGTTCATTTTGTAAACAGGCTAATCCCTATTGTAAAAGTATAAATATGTAAATAGCTTTTGGGATAAAGTAGTTCGAAGTTCTGACACAGAGTATGTTGTGGATGAGAGAGTATGAGTAGAGAAAGTAGATTTTGGAGAGAGATATGAAGACATAAGTGTGCATTGTATGCGCTAATGACAAGGTAATGTTCAGTTATACCTAAGATATCATGTATGAGCGCAATGCACACCTTTTGTAAGGAATGATTCTGAATAATAAAATGAGAAGCTTGTTTTTGTGGACGTAGCCCATTTTGGGGTGAACCATGTTAAATATGGTGTCTTTGTGTTATGTTGTAATGTGTTATTTCTTGTTCTATTTATTATGCACACTTAATGAATGTTTGGTTAATATGAATATGTTATCTGATGGTTTTTCACACATGTTATATGGTCTAATGAATATGGTTTTGTGCACATGTTATATGATCTAATGGGTGAATGCTAATTGGATTGGTTAAAATGAATGCCTCACATCCCTTCATGATTGTGAAAACCTAGTTCTTGCAGTCCACATAGATACCTCGAGTGAGACTTAACCTGTGTGTAGGTGATGCTGAAAGGGACGATATATTAGGGTTTTTTTGGTGAATTAATGTTGAACCCCAATTGTTCCCACTGCATGCCAACAATATGAAAATAACTGGAGTAAAACATGATAACGTTGAGTAGTCAAGAAAATATGAGTTTATAGGAAACATGAAGGAGGTGACATGACTAGAAATCATTAAGAGATATAGTGTGGAGGAAAATTGGCTTTCCCTCCTACATTTACTCTTGCAACTTTGTAGTGGCATTCCCACAAGATCACTGGTCATTTATGATCAAGTACATTTCATTGAAGGATGTTTTCCAATCCCAATTTATACAACTAGAATACAATCAACTGATAATTGACAAAATGAATCACTAAGTTCCACTTCTGAGTTGTGGAATACCCTTTAGACATTGTATTAGTAGTGATAAATAATGAAATATCTGAAAGGTAATCATGGATAGCCTCAATATTAAAATATTATGCATCTGGGATCTAGTCATCAAAATCTCTGCCACTCTTTCTTGATTCTAATAGAGATGGATGATCGAGGCCAACATTCAATTTTCCTGGATTGACAATGACTTCAAAGGAAAACTCCTAAAAAAAGAACAACCATCTACAAATTATGCCTTCTAACACATTCTTGTTAACCAAATATTTCAGAGCAAAATGATTTTTAAAGAATTTAAAATGGCCTCCTAACAAATAATTTCTAAACTTTTGCAAAGAATAAACAATTTCCAAACCTTCCCTTTCAGTGGTAGTGTAGTTGCACTCAACCTGATAAAGCTTCTTGCTAGCAAAGTAGATGGGATGATCTAGGTTTCCTTCACCAGGCTGCACAAGGATTGCACCCAAAGAAATACCAGAAGCATCAATGTGTACATGAAATTCCACATTCCAATTCGGGTATATAAGAATAGGATAAGTACTCACCTTTTATTTGAGGGTATCAAAGGCTCAGTCACACTCGGGCTTCCAACTGAAGGCCTCATATTTCTTCAATAATTTATCCAATGGGTTGTTATGTTTGCATAATTTCTAATAAATATGTGGTAGTATCCAATGTGGCCTAACGTTGAACACAATTATTTAGAAGTCGTAGGCAAAGGCATATTCAGTATCACAAAAATCTTTGCAGGATCAACCAAAACTCCTTCCCTGCACACTATATGTCCTAGCATATTTCCAAAGGGTACACAAAGAATACACTTCTTCAGGTTTAAAGAAATATGTAGCTATCTGTAATTATCAAACATCAACCTTAATAAACCTATGTGCTCCTTAAATAGGCTGTACATGGTCTAATAATCCATATATACTTCAAGGAACTTATGAATAAAGTTGCGGAATGTAGAAATAATTATTAAAGAGAACACACATGAGGCATTCTAGAGTCCAAAGGCCATAACATTATAAGCAAAACAACCCCATTCTATAGTCAAGGTTGTATTTCTCTTATATTCTTCCACAATTCTAACCCTATGATAGCTTGTGAATCCATCTATAAAATAATAAGCTTCATTTCCCACCACTTGATCAAGAACTTCATCACTAAAGGGAGTAGGAAAAGGGTCATGTACACAAGTTGAGTTCAAACTCTTGTAATCCACACAACCTCTTATATCATCAGTACCCTTCTTGCTCTATATCAGAATATGAATGATCCACTCGACCTCATCCACAAGGAAAATTATCCCAACTTCTAATGTTCTATCAGTATTTTTATTAACCTTCTCCTTAACTCATGGATTCAGATGGTACTGTCTGTTCTTGAAAGGCTTAGAATCCAGTTTTAATTCGATCCTCATTTCTCCTAACTCTCCCTTAATCCCCTCATCTCTGAATTTGTTTTAGGAAAGAGATCCTCATACTCCCACAACAGAGCATGTATCTCTGTCATAGTTTTCTCATCCCAATAGTCACCTATAGATTCCATATTAGGATTATCCTCACTCCTTATGTTTAATTTTCACAACTTCAAAGGTTTAGTATATGAACTACCGACATCATCGAAGATAGTTTCTTTAACTATTCTTGTTCCCACATATTCCTTAAATGTTAAATATCTAAGTTCCTTTAGTTCTTTAGAATCTTATGGATCTTTATCAACTTTACTATAGGAAAAAGGTATTCTTGTGGGGGATGGATAAAAACTATGGTGAAGGACATGTCCATGCGCAAAACATACGGTGGGAGGATATTTAGGTTTATATTCATCAGTAGATAACATTTTCTTGATTTGTTAGAGTACTAGGGTGATTTCAAGAGACTTACCAGAAAAAGAGAAATCTTGGAAGAATCAAACTTTAAGCATCTTCCAGCAAGTGGTATGTCTTCTTGTTTCCTCATGCATAGACTAGGAATTCAGATTGTTTCCCAAAAATGGAAAAATTGGTGTACCTAGAACCAAGAAGGTAGTTGCATAGTTTTCCATACTCCAATGCAATATTCAATATGTTTTCTTAGATCAGATGACCTATCATATGGTTCTAGAGTTACAAATTGACTCTTTATCTTATGATGCTTACTAGATTGGATGATCGATTATGGAGAAATGAAACAATATTGAATGGAAATATTGACCTCATCCCCAAAAGAAAATTTCTCTTTATGAGTGGTCCAGTATCTAGTTGGGGAAGAATTCAATGCTATGTCAAGTTTTTAAACTCTCTTGTCTACAATTTGTTTTTATTCCATATCAAAAAGGAAATTATGTAGATCTAAGGTGTCATCATAAATAAGGTAATTACCTATCTCAACTCCAATCCATTTTATTGACTTGACATTTTCACAATGTCTGGAGAAATTTTCATACTTTCCCTGTTGCCAATTGTCCCAATCAACTTCAGAGTCTTCATGCATAGACTGAATGCTTCACCAACTTATGGATCCATCTGTAGTGGGATTAATGTAATTTATGTGGTTGCCTGCAGTCATATTGTATAGTTGATCTAGAACATCCTATTCCATATTCTCATCTGCTGGGTTCATATACCGTGGACCTTGATACAAGTCTAGAGGCTAACTGTTGGAAAGGAAATATGGAAATAATATTCATGAAAATCCTAAGTATGGAATATGTTCACAAAAAAAGAAGAAAGAAGACAAGGAAGGAGCATAGTGCGTAGTTGAGGCACATCCAGGCTCGGGATCACACAATTGAAGTGCATTCAGGAGTATAGTGCACAATAAGAGGAATAAAGAAGAGGAATAAAGTAAAGGAATAAAGAAGAAAATAAAGAAAGAGAAGAAAGTGGGCAAAAAGGAAGGATTACAACCCGACATGCTAAATATAGAGGGACACGAAAAAACAAAAAGAACAGTAGAGAGAGAGAGAGAGAAAAAGTAGCATGTAGAAGGAAAAGAAAGAAAAACAAGCCCAATCAGTGACTCAACTTGAGTTATCAAGAATTCTAATAGGGTTTTGTGGTGAGAAAATTAGGGTTTTAAGCCCTAGCAATTATGTATAAATATGTAATGGGTTGGGAGAATAGGGGTTCCTTGGGTTTTTTGTTTCTCTCTTTTGATTCCAATGAATTGAGAGTTTTGTAGAGTTTTGTTCGACACAAGAGTCTATGTCTGAATGTTAAGGAGATGTTGTAGAGAGAGATAGAGGCTTTCACTGTAGAGTGGCTAGGCTAGATGAAGGAAAATATAACATGATGTATCTTTGTAAGTGCAATGTGCAAGCCTAAGAAAATTACAGAAAGCATAATAAAGAAGCCAACCATTGTAGACGTAGCCCAAAGTTGGGTGAAGCATGTTAACTATTGTTTTTATTTATCTTTTATGTGATTGATCATGGATACTTTATTAATGCATGTTAGATTAGATTTACATTTTGTGTGATCATTGCACAATAGTATGAATGTAATAATACTTGGTCTATGCTGGAATTGGAAGTATAATGGTAATACATAACCGAATTCACTAAGTAACCTAAATACAAAATAACATGCACATAACATACATGTAAGAATATGCAAGATGATCACCTCTCATTCCCTCACTACTGCAAAAACTCAATTCCTGCAGACCCAATTGATACCTTCATTGAGACTTCACTTACATGCAGGTGATTTCGAAAGGGATGATGTCTAAATGGTTTTGTTGGTCAAGATAAATCAAACCCAGGGTCTTACAACCGTGCGCATGCCAAAAAATAGTTCCATTGTTGGGACCCAGAATCTATGATTGAGGGAATGTTTTCGAGGAAAACTAAGAAGGAAATATTAGAATGGTTAGAATGGGAGGAACAAGAGTTTTATTGGAAAGAGAATAGAATCCCTTAGATGAGTAATGAATAGTGGATGAAAAGGTATGTGTACACAAAGCTGCATGGAATTTTCTTTGATGAATTTCTGATTATTCTAATTGAGTGGTTAGAAATATTAGTGGAGAATACTAGAAGGTAATGAAACACAATGTCGAGGAACTGAACTCCTAAGTTGGTAAGACAACTAAATTCTATAAGTAATACAACTTCTCACACAATGGATTTTTTTGGATAACATATTAGGAGGATATATTACATAATTCGCAATAGATTGTACCCAGTCATATAATGTTGCAGAAAGGGACTTATTTAAAGGTCCACATGGAAGGCTCATGAGATCATTGGGTATGTGAATAAAGATGCTATTGTGTGACAAGTGCATGATAACAATGGAGTCCAAATTTTAAGGGGCTTCACACTCATAGGGGAACTGGGGGATTGACAAGAGGATAGTCCAAGGACATGAGAGAATGAAGGAAGAAATGAAGAAGGACGAGAGGTACTGACAATGCTGAAAACCAAAGAAGTTGTATCAAAGGAATATTACAAGTTTGGAGTACTGCACAGTGGAAGGAGGTACAAGAGGTGAAATACTGGAGCTGAGAAATGAGAGTCGCACAATGAGCCAAAGTGGATAGGAACTTGTGCAATAGTTGAAATCATGGAGATACCACACATAAAATGAGAGGAAGAGGAGTTCCAGTCCAATCCTATAATAGAAGAGTCATCAATGCCTACTCAGACTGAGTCTTGTTTCGAATCCACGACCCCATGTGCATCATCATAATCATAAATAACAGTTGAAGACTTATCAAAAACACTTATAGTTAGAAAGGGAGGATAGAGTAGTAGAAATCAGAGCAGAAAAAGCAGTGTGAAAAATCAGAGTCAACCAACATTGCCAAGAGGAGGGACTATACAAAGAAACATGGAAGGGGTAGACAACACTCTTATGTTTCCTAAGTTCTAGGGAGTTGGGTCAGAGGATCTGGAACAACATTTATTTTTCTACAAGACAATTTCAGATGCAAAGAATGTCTAGGATGAGGTCGTAAATATTGTGTAGCTGGAAACAACATTTAGGGGTCGTGCGTTATTCTTGTACATGAAGCTACATATTACCATGCCTATAGGACAAGCTAGGACCTTAGAAGATACAAGGAAAACACTATTGAAATAGTTCAAGAAACAAAATTATGAGTCGTAGTACATTATAGAGCTAAAGGAGATTAAACAGGTGCAAAATGAATCAGTTTAGGATTTTGATCAAAGATTCAAGGATCTGATGGGTATACTGACTTTCTAGATCCCTGATCAACAAAATCAAGAATAGTTTATTGAAGGACTTCTACCACACATTCATAGGTTGTTGATTCAATGGAAGGTTGTGTCACAAACTGAAGCATTGGTGATGCGAAAAGATATTTTACACGACTATGGTTGAGTTTTTAAGCATGTTTTGATTAACCAATTAGGAAGCTTTAAGAAACAGGAGAAGTTATAGAAGAAATATAGCAGACATATGAACATGTACATAACTTAAATGAAGCATAAAACAACAACAAACCATAAAACCAATGTGATAATGGAGTTCGGCAATATCGCCTACGTCTCTGGGCCTTTGTCTTAGTGGGTTAGGCTTTCTTATTTCCGTTCAAAGCTCAATAAGTACATCACAACAGTTCCAAAAGGTTAAAAAATTGATCTGGTCTTGTTCTACCAGATCTCAATAACCCAACAAAATAAACAACACTCAAATTGTATGACCAGAGCTTCGAGAAATGGCTCGCAAAGGTGCGCTCCTCAACAACTTCCCTGCATAAAAATGGATTTGGCTTGGAAAATATTCAACATAAAACTACTCTGAATCTCCTCTCATGGCCTCAAGAAGGCTTGGTTTATATATATATGAAGTTGGTAACCATCTCCCAATTTCCTCCCAAGATTTGGCCTCAAAAAGGGCCCAATATCCCCCCAAAAGGGCCAAAACTCTCCAAAATTGTTCCAAAAATCACTGAAAATCCACTATTATTAAGATACAAACCCATTTTTTCATAAATAGAGGGATAATTCCTTTTGTCCTAGCGCACACCCCTTAAAAAACAATCACTTGTTGTCATATGTCCAAGCACCAACACCGTAGGGACTGCGCGCTGGCCCTTATCCTATGAACTTTGGTTGCATGGAATCCTGAAAACCAAGGGCTAATCCCTAATCCATGCCAATTCATTACCCACAACCCATGTCATATGGAAACTGTAAGTAAAACAACCCAAAACCATGGGCTATATGCATGCGCACCATATCACATAGCCTAGGGTCACATGCCAAAGGGGTTGAGACTGGGGCTGGAACCATGGTTATACACACCAACACATTAGTGGAGTGGTCCTATGTAGTGGTGCAACCAAGGGCTAGGGCTAGGCCCCAACCCTACCTTCCTCTGCTCAGAACTTTAATCAACTCAAATAATTTTTATGCCATATGTTTTATAAGAACCACCCGCGGGCGACCTGGCTAGCCCACTCTACCCAAATCACTCCCCAAGCCCGAAAGTCTTGAGGTCAAACCCCATAACTCATAAAATTTTGCAAAATGAAAACGATCAACACCTGGGTGCCATGTGGCATCCCATGTCTGGGCCACATGGAACCACCTCATTCACCGAGTACATTGTTGTGTGTCCACCGTTGATTCTCTCACGTGTATGCCATGTCATTCTTCCATCATACCATTCACTGAACCTGTGACTGCCACATGTCGTACATAAGTGCCACGTGTCACCGTACAGATGGGCCACATGTCGTCATACAGACATGCCATGTGTTACCCTTGTAGTGGTGACATGTGTCACCTCCCAGTTGGTCCACCTGTCCTATCCATGCTATTATCCATACGCCTAGTCATCCTGCCAACTGTTCCTGCCATGTCATCTGTATGGTCTTACGACCTATATAGTCAACTACCACGTGGGACTATATGGACTGTACAATTAGCATTTTTTTTCCTATTTGGAAAAACAAACAGATCACCATATTGCGAGCATATGACGTCTGTTTCAGCCCATTCAAGTTGTGTTGGGTTTGTATTGACAAGACCTATGCACACATCCATTTTGAAGCCATTATGAGAACTTTTA
The DNA here is from genome assembly GCA_032191745.1 of Picea mariana. Lineage (NCBI taxonomy): Eukaryota > Viridiplantae > Streptophyta > Pinopsida > Pinales > Pinaceae > Picea > Picea mariana. Next base: position 44,080 of record JASDQU010819509.1, on the reverse strand, counting down.
TTTTTAGGCCTTTTCGAGCCCCATCAAGCTCCTGGATCTGATTATGGATCACACCTCCCCACTAAAGGACCTTTTGGTCCCCAAAAGGTTACTGACCAGTCATCAAGCTCGGGATAGGCCACTCGGCTTGTTCTCTATATTTAAACTCTGTCTTGTGCAATTGTCTCATCAAGATCAACTGTAATACAATCATGACAACTGACAACAAATTGTTAGCCATTTGAACCCTGTCACATCTTACTGAAGCCACTATCATCCATGTAGACAACATTACTAATTATAGCATCAAAAATATGACTGCAAATGAGCTGATATGTTTGTAATATTTGCACGACATAATCTTATCTTGAAGAAAAATATGATTGATTTTCCATTCTACAATCATCTCCCATTCTTTCTTAAGATCGATTACTTGATTTGAAAAAATTATAGGTTTGTTTCTTGCTTGAATTGACTTCTTTAATTGTTCCATAGTTTGAAGAGTTTTATTTTCCTTCACATGATGAGCATGAACCACATAATCTTGAACTGCTTTGGTTAATTGATATCAATTCTTTGTCCTGTAGAAGATTTCCTTACGATCATATAAGTATGGACTACCTAATACCATCCCACATTCACTTAGTGGCACCACATCACATGTTACCTCATCCACATACTTAGATGAAATTGCAAATTTTAATGTGAACTGTTTGGTTATTTGCATTTGATGATGATTGCTTATCCATTTAAGTGTGTAAGGCTTATGATGCATATGTGTTTTTAACGCCAATTGCTTAACCAATTTCTCTAAAATTAGGTTAGATTGAGATCCACTATCTATCAATGTGCATATCTTAGTTTGCCTCATGATGACCCTAATGTGAAATAAGTTACTTCTACAATCAATTCCTTCCTTAATTTTACCTATCATACCAACCAATGAGACCTTTGATTCATCACTTGGATCTGATCCCAAGTCTGTCGGTCGTGTTGTCACCACAACTGTTTGCCTCCCTTTCTTTTCCTTGAACCACTTTGGCCTCTTCTCGGGATGCAATTGCAAACATTGGTTCTCATCATGCCCCTCTTTATTGGAATGCTTACAAGAGGGTTTATCTTCCTTTCTCATCACTGCATTTGACTTCTTGCCATGCCACTTCCTTTTGTCCTCTTTCCTTGAAGAAGAATCCCCTGATACCCCAACATCTATTTTCCTTGCTTCAATGTATGTCGCTTGAACAAAAACCTCATTAAGATTAATTGGTCCAAACATGAATATAATATTTCGAATATGTGTAGGTAAACCTCCTATATACTTCATAAGAGTTTCTTGGGTATGTAAAGGGATATCTAACATCAATGCCATTTTTCGAAAGCCATCTATGTATTCTTGCACTGTTTGTCCTTTTCTTAGTTTTAAATCTTGCCATTCTATTAACGCTTTCTCTTTATAAGTCAAAGGATAGAATTTATTTCTAAGTGCAGAAATGAAACTTTTCCATGATGGAAATACATTACCCACTTGTTGCGTTCCATTTTGCAACTTGCTTTGCCACCAAATGAGTGTTGTGCCTGCAAGTCTCAATGATGCCAATTTGATTTGTGTGGACTCATCCTTGATCTGTTGCACACTGCAATAGACCTCCATCTGTCTTACCCAATTGTCAAGTCTCTCTGCATTAACTTCACCATCATACATGGGTAATTCGAATTTAAGATCAAGTTTTAATAAAGGCATTTCATTCTTATGTTTATGGACATGTTTCTTTGCATTGGATTTAGAACTTGAACTTGAAGAAGAAGGAGAAGAAGGACGTGATGATGGAGGTGAAGGAGGAATCTGAGGATAATCCTCTCCTTATTTACTTTTTCCCTTTGAATATTCACCCAAATTTGGTCTTTTCCGTTCCAAGTAATCCTCGTACAAAACTTTCAACATCTTCGACATAGCAAAGAAAGTTTTTCGAAACTCTTTCTCATCCTGAGAAAGTCCCTCTTCTGATGCCATCCTCTCGATTTGAGAAGTTCTCTTTCTCAATCCAATCAATGGATTCTCTTCAACAAGATTGCCTTCACCATGAAGTAGCTTTTCCCTGGTTAACATGAAAAAAATAAATCCAAATGTCAACTAGCTCTGATACCACTTGATCTGAAAAGATATTTTACACGACTATGGTTGAGTTTTTAAGCATGTTTTGATTAACCAATTAGGAATCTTTAAGAAAGAGGAATAAGTTATAGAAGAAATATAGCATCCATATGAACATTTACAAAACTGAAATGAAGCATAAAACAACAACAAACCATAACACCAATATGACAATGGAGTTCAACAATCTCGCCTATGTCTCCGGGCCTTTGTCTTAGTGGCTGAGGCTTTCTTATTTATGTTCAAATATCAATAAGTACATCACAATAGTTCCAAAATATTACAAAACAAATCTGGTCTTGTTCTACCAGATCTCAAGAACCCAACAGAAGAAACAACACTAAAATTGGATGACTAGAGATCCCAGAAATGGCCCACAAAGGTGCGCTCCTCAACAACTTCCTTGTATAAAAATGGCTTTGGCATGGAAAATATTTAGCATAAACTTGTTATAAATATCCTCTAATGGCCTCAATAAGGCTTGGTTTATATAGATCTGAAGTTGGTAATCATGTCCCAACTTCCTCCCAAGATCTAGCCTCAAAAAGGGCCCAATATCCCCCCAAAAGGGCAAAAAATATCCAAAATTGTTCCAAAAATCACTAAAAATCCACTATTATTAAGTTACAAACCCATTTTTGCATAAATAAAGGGCTAAGCCCCTTTGGCCTAGTGTGTGCCCCTTAAAACACAGTCACTTGGTGTCATATGGCCAAGTGCCAACCCCCTAGGAGTTGCGGGTTGGCCCTTATCCCATGAACTTTGGTCACATGGAATCCCGAAAACCAAGGGCTAATCCCTAATCCGCGCCAATCCATTACTCGCAACCCAAGTCATATGGCATCTGTAAGTAAAACAACCCAAAACCATGGGCTATATGTGCACACGCCATATCACATAGACTAGGGTTACAGTCCAAAGGGGTTGAGACCGGGGCTTGAACCATGGTTATACGTGCCAACACATTAGTGGAGTGGTCCCGTGTAGTGTTGTGACCAGGGGCTGGGGCTAGGCCCCAACCCTACCTTCCTTTGCCTGAAACTTTAATCAACTCAAATAATTTTTATTCCATATGTTTTATAAGAACCACTCGTGGGTGGCCTAGCTAGCTTGCTCTGCCCAAAGCACTCCCCAAGCCCGGAGGTCTCGAGGTCGAACCCCATAACTCATAAAAGTTTGCAAAATGAAAACGACCAACACTTGAGTGCCACATGGTAGCCCACGTCTAGGCCATGTGGCACCACCTCATTCATTGAGTACATTGCCACATGTCCACCATTGATTTGCCCATGTGCCTGCCATGTCATTCTACCACTGTACTGTCCACTGGACCTGTGACTACCATGTGTCGTATGGATGTGCCATGTGTCACTGTACAGATGGGCCACATGTCATCGTACGGATGTGCCATGTATCACCATTGCAGTGGTGACACATGTCACCTACCGGTTGGTCCACCTATCCTGTCCATGTCATCATATGTATGCCTAGTCATCCTACCAGTGTTTCCTGCCATGTCAGCTGTAAGACCGTACATCTTGTATAGTCAGCTGCCACGTGGCACCATACGAACTGTACAGTCAACATTTTTTTTCTTATTTGAAAAAATGAACAGATCTCCATAACTTTAGCATACGACATCCATTTGAGCCCGTTCAAGTTGTGTTGGGTTCATATTGATGAGACCTATGCACATGTCCATTTTGAAACCATTATGAGAACTTTTATTTTTAGGCCTTTCTGAGCCCCATCAAGCTCCTGGATCCGATTCTAGATCAAATGGAGATTGGGAGGTAGTTGGAAGCATCCCCTATAGGAGATAATGGAAGGATGACACATGTTCAGAGGCAGTTAGATAATTTGATAATTCAACTAGCAGAACTTAAAAAAGGGAAGGAGAAACGAGAATAAGTATGGTGTACCAAGTGTAGGATCAAAGGCTTCCACAAGGATGAGTGCCGAACATTCACGTAGTATTTAGATACTAGAGCATCGAATCCATTAACAGAAGGAGGGTATTATGAGATATGTAAGAAATGGGGACATCATACAACTAAATTTCCATTACTGTAGAAGTATCAAAGTACACCAAGGAACTTGTTTTGAAATTTTTGCAAGTCTATCGAACATGATGAAAAGGATTTCCACACATTCGATTTGATGAGGAAGAACACTTCAGATATGTACAATATTGAGGAGGAGAATGATGCTATAGAAGGAGGTGGTACACAGTATAATAATAAGAGAGGATTTAATCTAGGAAACATAGGAAATTTTGGCAGAGGTCGAAGAAGAGGAAATTTTGGCAGAGTAGGAAGAGGATCGATAATATGTTACAATTGTAATCAACTGAGACACTTAGCTTGTGACTTACCGAACCTGTGTACAATGTGCACATACTATAGAGCACTAGACCATGCAACATAAAATTTCCCTCAACTAGTTGTGAAATGGAAGGCTATAGGGAATCAAAACCAAAATCCAAACCAAAATGTATAGAATATATCAACTGAAATACGTAATGAAGGACTTAGAATATAAGTTGTTACGCACAGAGGAGCTAGAACATGAGCTGATGTGATGAATGGAGGGAAGAGGGCTGAGAAATGGGTAAGGAAGTCAGTAGGACCTATGGCAATTTTAGATCCTTAGCAATAAAAGGAGATGTATCATAGGGATAGAAAATAGGTACTTGGATAGGATTGGGGAGCTTCAACATCATCTGCACCTCAAATCGAAGATCGTGCTATGCTAGAGAAGCCAACTGGGAAGGTAAGCACTCTAAGAGAATTCCTTAGAATTTTCATAGAGATAATTAAAGATGAAATTGCATTGAATATACTATATGAAATGATCGATCACTGCATGAAAGTAAGAGAAGCTCCAATCGTCCAGAGGGTGGTGAATCAGGTACTGCATAGAAAGAGGACGAACAAAGAATTCAGATTCAGTGCACAAATTAGAGAATATGATGTGGATAATATTGTCTTGGACTTGGGTTCATATGTGAATGTGTTAACTAAGAATACCTGGGAGATGATGGGAAAACCCAAGATGGTCTAGTCTCTTGTTTAGTTAAGGCTCACAAATCAACACAATATAGTACCAATTGGTTGATTGATAGGAGTACCCATGAACATAGATGGGGTACACAGTGTGGCATACTTTGAAGTTATTGATATCATGGATGATAGTCAACCATATCCAACATTGATGGGACTCGAATGGGAATTTGATAATCATGCGATCATTAATATGAAGAGGTAGGAAATGAGATTTGATGTCATATTTTTGAAAGTTACTACACCATTGGACCCATTAGAAGGAAAGAGGTACATAGAGCTAGAAAGAGGGAATAAAATTGACAACTTGTATAACATGATTGCAAGGATGGATAATTATGTTAACCCTACCATAGATGGTGCACTAAGTTGGTGAAGTATCAATTCATGTGCATCAGATTCAGAGGAAGGTCTCGAGTATTAGCAACACAGGATGCATGAAGTATCAACTAGATGATGCACACGCATGATCCAATCCTTGGGCTGGATTGGAACAAAGATATGCGATCCACTAAGGTATGATGGATTGAATGATATAATATTGTTTGCAAAGGAATTAGAGTTTCAGGTACCTAAACCATAAAGGATGTTGGCACTAGATGTTGTCCTAAAAGTGACTCCATCCAGATGGTGGGTTGCACAAAAAGAGGGATTGGAAGAGTAGTCACAGTGTAGATGGATAATGCAAGTGAGATTTTGTAACAAATTGAAAAATATTACACAGAAGTATATAGGGGAGAGTGATCCAGCAGGTCACGTTGAGTAGTGAAGAACCTTATGGAGTTTATTACCTGAGACAAAATGGATGAAAAAATTTATACATACAGTAGATACAATTTCAAAGAACTAGTATTTGGAATTGGAAACACGCAGAGAGACAGGAAGATGGGATGATATGGTCCAAAGATTCAAGGTAACATTTACATTTTAACATGAATCCCCATTAATGGGTGCAGTGGTACAGGCTATTCAAACCAAAATATTTTTGGAAGAAGGGTTGATGGAGGTGGTACTAGTTTGAAATGCACACAGAGCTTTGATAACTGTCCATGAGTTATTGGAGTATTACAATGTTGTTGAGGAAGATCAGAATGAAGAATATCCTAGGAATGTACAAGTACCTGAAATAGAAGGAGAATGAGCAGTAGAAGGGCCAAAGCTTGAGTCTGTTGCGTACACATAACTAATAAAGATGCGGAAGGTAAACATTAGGATGAAAAAAATCTCAAGTTTGCGTAGATAGGATATTATTGGAGTGATGAGATAGTAGATAAGATCACAGAATTACTGCACCAATATCAAGACCTATTCCCAACTAAAGTTTAAGAGAGGAAGGGGACAATTGGGGACTTAGGAGAGATGAAGATTTCGTTAAAACCAAGTGCTAAGCCAATGCGACAAAGACCTTACATGTTAAATCCTAAGTACAAGGAGAAGGTGAAAGCATAAATAGAAAGGATGTTGGATGCAAGAATCATTGAACCGATGGAAGAATTAGAGTGGATCAGCCTAATGATAGTGCAAGAAAAGAAGACATGAGGAATCATGATTTGCTTGGATTTGAGGAAGCTGAATGAGGTACTAGAGAATGTAGGAGGGAAAGAGACTTATTCTTTCACAAATGGATTCTCAGGGTACCATCAGATAAAATTTGTGTAGGAATATCAATACAAGACTACTTTCATGATAGAGTGGGGATGTTATCAATACACAGTAATGCCCTTTGGACTGAATAATCCCCCCTAGTATTTTGAAGAGTTGTGGTTGCAACATTTAAGTAATTTATTGGACTGTGTTCAGTCTACTGAAGGATCACATCGAAGTACTCTAGCTAATGTTGGATAGGTGTAGACAATGTCATATTTCTATGAATTTGAAGAAGTGTATTTTTTGTGCATTGTTTGACATTTTGTTGGGCCATGTAGTTTTCCAGCAGGTATTACTGGTGGATACGGCCAAGATTGCAATGATTATGGAGTTAAAACCACGTACACTAGTCAAACAACTAAGGGGAAATATGGGTCACATAGGATATTATAGGAAGTTTATTAAAGGCTATGCACAAATCACAACACCTATAGAAAAGTTGCTGAAGAAGGAAGCGAAGTTCCACTAGAACAAGGACTATCAAAAGGATTTGGAAAATTTAAAACAAAAACTAGTGACCATGCTGATTTTGATATTTCCAGATTGGAACAAGGAGTTCCATGTTCATGTAGATGCATCATCCATAGAGTTGGGTGTAGTACTATCTCAACCAAGACAGGGAGACATAGATCACCCAATTGTGTTTGCAAGTAGGAAGTTGTCCATAGCAGAGACAAATTACACCACTATAGAATGAGAAGACTGGCCATGGTATATGCACTATAAAAGTTCATAAATTATTTATTGGGATCTCACTTTAAGATGTATACATACCATTCTGCACTAAAATAATTAGTGAAAAGGTAAGTGTTTGGGGGGAGAATATGCAGATGGATATTTTTGTTTCAAGAGTATGATTTTGAGGTTGTGGTGAAACTAGGGAAGTTGAATACAAGACCAAGTCATTTATTGCACATACTTTCAGGAGAATATGTCGAGAATTTAGATGATAGATTACGAGATGCACAACTATTTGCAATCAAAATGGTGGATGACTACTTTTCAGATATCGTACAGTTTCTGAGTACATGAATGGCTCTATCAGAAATGGTAGTTGTGCAAAAGAAACAACTGGTAGTTAAAGTATTGGATTATTAGTTGATTGCAGGAAACTTATACAAGTTAGGTGTAGATGGAATACTGAGACGATGTGCGTTGGAACATGAAATACCAATGATACTCGTAGAAGCGCATGACGATATTGCAGGAGGACACTACATAGGTAAAGCAACTACGCAAAATATTTTGTCTGCAGGGCTCTGGTGGCCCACACTTCATAAATATGCTAAGGAATAATACCAATCATGTGATGTATGTCAAAGAGTGGGAAAGCCATCCAGGAGGGATGAAATTCCTTTAAATCCATAGGTTACATTGCAAGAATTTGATAAATGGGCCATACACTTTGCAGGGCTAATCAACCCACAAGCAAGAAGGTTAGGAGAAAGGTACATAATAATTGTGATGAAGTATTTAAGAAGATGGGAGGATGCATCTATAGTCACATACTACATCGCGGACAGTGTTGCATGATTCCTATTTGAAAATGTAGTCACACAATTTGGATGTCCGTGCATATTACTTAGTGATAAAGGAACCAGTTTCTAGAATGGAAGCAATCATATTAATATTATCTTATGCATGTTCAAAGAAGATCAAGGTATATCAGATGGATGTGAAATCAACCTTCCTAAATAGAGAGTTAGAAGAAGAAGTTTACATTGAGTAGCCAGAAGGATTTCAGTTGTCAGAAAGGGAAGATTATGTTTGCAGGTTGAAGAAAGCATTGTATAGTCTCAAGCAAGCCCCCAGAGCATGGTCCTCAAGGTTGGACAAGTATTTACAACAACAAGGGTTCAGGAAAGGCAATGCAGACAATAATATCTACATAAAAGTAGATCAAGATAGCATATTAATAATTGAATTTTATGTTGATGACATTATTTTTGGAAGCAATGATGACAGGATGAGTCAGAAGTTTTCTAAAGACATGCATAATGAGTTAGAAATGTATTTTATTGGTGAGTTGAATTTTTTTTTGGGACTTGAGATATATCAACATGATACAAGTATATTTATTTCAGAGACCGAGTATATCAAAGAAATGCTAAAATTGTTTGGAATGGAAGATTGTAAGTTCGTAAGTACTCCTATGAAGACCAGATGAAAGTTGAGGAAAGAAGATGAATCCAAGGAGGTAGACCATAGACTCTATAGATCGATGATTGGAAGCTTAATATATGTGACATCATCAAGACTAGATGCTGTGAAAGTAGTTGGACAGGTAGCAATATTTCAAGAAGCACCAAAGGAAACAGATGTTATGGCAGTAAAGAGAATCTTCAGATATCTCAAAGAAAAAGAAGGCTATGGGTTATGGTATTGATATGGATTTATGAGCTGAATGAAATGAAACCACAGATTTATAATGTTAACACAGAGACACATGGAAAAATAATAGAGTTACAATAAAACTTGAATTCTATTAAATAATAAATATGCTAAAAACTATAAAATGCATACTAAAAACAAGCTTGCTAGAATGGTGGTAGCTTATCTTTGAGAAGAGATGTGATGGCTACGCTTATTCGCAAGAAGATGATTACAATGAGACTATGAAGGAATTTTTACAATAAAGATGAATCCAAAAACCATAGATATACAAAAACCTAACCCTAGGAGATGAAGCGCCAAAATTCATGTGGGCCCCATTGGGGTAAGTTAGTACATTAACTTCCCGGGGTCGTAACTTTTGCATACGATCTCCATTTAGGGCGCACAATAGCTCGTTCGAAAGGTATTTATGAGGATATTAATTTAGGAGTATAAATAAAATACTTTGGATATAATTTAGGTGTACAATTGTGAAAAAAATTGTTTAGTCCCTTCAACTGTCCCCAAAAGTTTAAAAACTGCTAAAAATAGTAAATTGCGAAAATTACCAGAAAACAGTTTTGAGCCAGTTGGAAAAGGTGGGTGGCCACTGATATCCACCTGGATAAATTCTCCCTCCTTAGGAATCAATTTTATCCATTTCTTTGAGTTCCCCCATCAATAGGGATGATTTTAAGGATGGAAATTTATATTAAAATGTAGAAACATGGGCTAATATTACTAGTCCTTAATATGCAAAATGTAAAATGTTTGGCGATAGTTTTGTAAAAATATTCAATTTTATAATTATTTTGTATACTTTATATAAATGTTTTGCGATTTTGAAGGTAAAATAATTTTATTCTATAGAATTTGGGTGAATCATTTTTAGAAAAATGGAAATTGGCGAATCTTTTTTTGGGAAAAACCATGGAAATTTAGCCCATTTGCCAAATTTAGCCTCTAAAATAATCTATGCCCATCAAATGAGGAAAGTTTGGTTGAATTTGGCCCCGAGCGATCCACTTTCCTTGGTGCAGGAGTTGTCATTCTTTGACAACCCGATAAAGATGAATCCTACGCTGGCGTGTGCCCTTGACCTGTGTGTCCACGATTTGATCAGTGGATTTCTGTTCCATGTAGTTAGGGTTGAGCTCTGTTTGTGTCAATTGTTCTTCTATCTCCGAGGTGTCCAATAATGGTGGAAAATAAGGTTGAAGGAGGTCCACATTGAACACTGGGTGCAAGCCAATGAAGCGGGGTAGGTTGAGCTCAAAAGAATTGTCACCCACAACCTTGGTAATGGTGTAAGGACCATAATGGAGTGGACAAAGATTTCGATGAGGCCCTGTAAGGCGTTCTTTCTGCAAGTGCAACCAAACTTTGTCTCCCACATGAAACTCGTGTGGCACTCGGTGTTAATCATGGCGCTGCTTGTACTTGGCATTGGACTTCTGTAAAATATCCCGAACCTGTTGGCAGATGTGCTAGATCCATTCAATGAACCAATTGGATTTGTCAGCTGTAGTTGGAGCATGCGAGGAGTCTTCCCAGGTGTTCGCAAGTGGTAGTGCAATGTCCATGGGACCAAATGGTTGAAATCCCAACCCCAAATGAAAGGGGTTGTCGCTGGTTGAGCTATGTATGGCTTTGTTGTAGCTGTGTTGAACATAGGGAAGAATATCATCCCAAGTGCGGGGTGCTTGAATTGTACTTGCGTAGGATTTGAATGATCATCTGGTTGATGACCTCTATTTGGAAATCCATTTGGAGGTGGAAGGAAATGGACTTGGTGAGCTTGGTGTCCAACTGTGACTAGAGGCTTGACCAAAATTTCCTAATGAACCATCTATCCCAATCTAAGATAATATTTTTTGGGATCCCAAAGTGTACCCACACTCTTTCAAAGAAAATATTGGTAGTTTCCTCCACCGTGATGATCTTAGCGCAGGTGGCCAAAATGACCATCTTGTAAAAGAGATCAACAACCACAAAAACATAGTCATTTCCCCACCTAGTGGAAGGGATGCCCAACGTGTAGTCCATTGAGATGGATTCCCAGGGCCTGTCAGGAGTATGCATAAGAGTGTATAGTCCTTGTTTCTTAATGGTCGGTTTGGAAATAGCACAGATAGTTCAAGACTGGATATACTTGCCGACATCCTGTCGAAGTTTTGGCTAGTAGAAATGTCGCTGCAACACTTCCACTGTCATTTCCACACTGAAGTGTCCTGCAACCCGACTGTAGTGGGATTCCAAAATTATCTTTCCTTGCTTGCTTGATGGAACACAGAGATGGCCTAGATGGCACAACAACCCATCCCGAATATGGAAATTATTGGCAATTGTCTTGGTGCATAACATCTAGTAGGTGTTGGTGAAGTTGGGATCCATCTCATAGAAGTGGTGCTACCCGAAGGTCTCATGGATGCAAGAGTCTAAAACTATGGTGAGTGTCATGACTGGAGGTCAGTTGAGGAAATCAACGAATCGGTTGGTACTTCCTATTTTATACTTGATGTTGAGGTGTAAGTAATGAAAATATGTCGACCACTTCTGATGGCTGTCATTCTGCAATTTGCCTCATGTCTGCATGAATAAAATCGACTTACNAGTGTCATGACTGGAGGTCAGTTGAGGAAATCAACGAATCGGTTGGTACTTCCTATTTTATACTTGATGTTGAGGTGTAAGTAATGAAAATATGTCGACCACTTCTGATGGCTGTCATTCTGCAATTTGCCTCATGTCTGCATGAATAAAATCGACTTATGATCAGTGTGGATGACTGTCTCCTTCCCAAGAATGTAATTCCTCCACTAATGGTAGGATTTCATAATGGAGTACATTTCTTTGTCGTAAGTAGGGTACTTATGGATGACATCTGATAGTGTCTCACTATGATAGGCCACAGGGTGGTTGTGCTGAATGAGGACTATGTCGAAATCATATTTTGAAGAATCTGTATCAATCCCAAAGGGTTGTTGCAAGTCAAGTAATAAGAGCACTAGTCTTGAACAAAAGCGCTGCTTCACATCATCAAACGCTTTCTGTTGGGATAGGCCTCACACAAATGTTTTCTTACCACCACCTTTGGTTATTTGACTCAGGGCCCATGTAATATTGGAGAATCCCAACATGAACCTGCGATATAAATTGGCAAGGCCTAAGAAGCTCCGAAGCTCAGTGAGCGTTGTTGGGGCTGGCCAGTCACAGATGACTTGGACCTTGGCTGGATCAAAATGCACACCATGCACATCAACAATGTAGCCTAGGTACTAGACCCTTTCCATGTTGAAGGAGCATTTTTCCAAGTTTACATATAGCTTGTGTTGTCACAGAGTGTGCAAAATCGACTGAATATGATGCAAGTGTTTTTCCCAAGTCTTGTTGTAGATGAGGATTTCATCTAGATACACCACCACAAAAGAATTATTGAAAGTCCGCAGGATATCATCCATCAACCTCATGAAAGTTGTTGGGGCATTCATCAAACCAAAGGGCATGACCAACCATTCAAAAAGACTTTTTTTTATTTGAAGGCAGTTTTCCATACATTTGTCTGTTCTATTGGGACTTGATGGTAGCCAGACTTTAGATCAATCTTACTGAAGTATTTGTCCCTCTTGATATGATCAAAGAGATTGTTTATTTGGGGATTTGGGTACCATTTCCTGACTGTGATTTTGTTTAGGGCCCGGTAATCAATGTAGAGTCTCTAGGTCCCATCTTTCTTCCACACCAACAGGATTTGGATTCCACAAGGTGATGAGCTGGGTTGGATGTGCCCCTTGTGGATCAGTTCTTGGATATGACACTTAATCTCCTCATTTTCTAGCAGAGAGCAATGACAGACTGGCCCATTTGGTAGCGGTCTGCCAAGGGTTAGATCAATGAGATTCTTGGCTTGACAGTGCAAAGGTACTCCATTAGGTGATGAGAAGATGTCTTTGTATTCTTCCACAACCTTATCCACTTGCTTCTGCATCCTAGAGAGGTAGGTCATGGAGGCCATGGATGTGGTTGCAACTTTTCGCTCACTTTGAGAGAGAATCACAAAGAAGAAAAAATTCCTGGTCTGAGAAATAACCTTCCTGTATTGCTTGGTAGAGATCAAGGAAATAACACTAGGTGGGACTACCTCCGGTATCCTGTACAATTTCCTGTTCAAAGTAATAATAACACTGTGAGGCCTAGACTCATATACAACATGAAATTTCCAAAAATAAGGCTCTGAAATAATATCACGAACTTCAAGGGGAGAAACAAAAGTCATTTTTGAAGGCCAACGCTCCCCTACCCACTGTCAGGGGGTGCCAACGCTCCCTTCCCTCCTTTGGGGGAGCGTTCCAACACTCTGTGCACCCTTCTGGGGGAGCTCTGGGATTTTTCAAGGAAATTTTGGGCAGTGCTCCCCTACCCATTGTCAGGGAGTGCCAATGCTCCATACCCTTCTTTGGGGGAGCTTTGTAACACTCTGTACCCCATTCTGAGGGAGCGCTAGGCTATTTGAGGGAATCTTTGACTGTTGAGGAAAATTCAGGGAAAAATACCCCTCATCTCTGGAGTTAGTTGGATTCAAATCTGAGGTCAAGGTTGGATCTTAGGGAGGATCCACAACTGATGGAGAAAGATCCTCAACCTATACCAAGAATCTATAAGGTGGTTGGGCCTCTCCAAGCTTATATAAGGAGGCCTTCTCATGGTGAAAAGAAGATGGAAGTTTAGAGGCATCAAACTTATGATCTCATAAGGGAGATAACCAATAAATCATATTCATTTTGATGGTGGATTATAGCAAGGGGCCAGACAAGGAGAGTTGGAAGAGGTTGTTGGAACTTCATCAAAGGTCTGTAAGTATTGCTATATAGTTCTCATTAATACATCTGCTTTGCCTATTTATTTCAAGGTTGTGTATGTATACATGAACTTGTATTTGATAGATAGATATAGTTTTGGGTTAATCATGGTAGAATAGGTAGTTGTTTTGTCTTTGTTGTTATTGGATTGCAGGACTTGTTAAAGAGCTTGGGGATCAAGGCTCAACTTGGACTGGGCAAAGAAAAACATCAAAAAAATGGTACATTCTTCTTCCTTTTCTCTATTTGATTGAATTAGCTAGTTTTAAAAGGATGTCAGTGACCAATGTTAGCACCTTTCTATCTTGATATTAGAGATTTAGGGTTCAAGAAGAAATCCACTTGTCTGCAGGGGGATTTTCCTGTAACAAAAATTCGTGAATCCATTGGGGATCGACATCAATTTGTATTTACTTGGTTTGTACCTTCCATTTTCCCACATATAATATCACTTTTACTGTTTTTTTATCATCCATTAGCCTTCTCCTACCTTCACTAACAATTTCACCAATTTTTACGCATTCTGGGTGAGTTTTTCTTCATTTGTTTAACTATTTTTTGAATTTCTGGGTGGCTCAACGTCCCCCTATAGGCCATATCAGAGCGCTATCACTCCCCTAAAATGATTTAGGGAGCGCTGTAGAACTCTATACCCTTGAAACATGGAGCGCTGGTCTCCTTTTTGGAGGATTTTTACCCTTTTCTGCTCAGATTTTCTCAGCTTGTTTTGTGGAAGTATTTACCCAGACTTTGTGATTGGTTTGTGAAGTTATTTAGGTTTATATTTGGTGCTTATCACCCCTTATTGTCTTTATTGGAGATTGAAATGTTTTCAAAATGTGAAATTTCCCTTTCTATCTGCTTGTTTTGTCGGGACAATTTGGGTGATTTCTCTTTCTCCTTGTCTTTTCTTGGATTCTTCTCTGCATCTCCTTGTACTCCTTGAATGTTTGTCAGTTTTTGACTCCTTGAATGATTTCTTGTTAGAACAAGTTTCTACTTGTTTCATTCCAGTTCTCATTGCTTTGAGTGCATGCTTTGTTTGAAACCTTTGTTGCTTCGTGTCTTTTGCATCTGCATATGGACTCTTTCTTTTGATTCAAAGTTGTGGAACATCAAAGGATTTGTATTTAATTTATGTATACATCATAATAAAACAAAGAAGATACGTCAATTCTTGATTTTGGGTAGTGAAAATAACTTGCATTCGAAGTTGCAAAATTGCATGGTTTTTGGCATTTTGGGACATTGTGCATCTGGAATGATAAACATTTTCTCCTTCTCGTCATATAGCTTTCATAGAAGTGAAATATTTGCATTCTCATTTATTTTCATGGTTTAGATTTGGTCAAAACATCATTTAATCCACTCCATGTTCCTCTTGAGTAAACAACAACCTTAAAATCAAGCGCTAAACTAAAATTTATCAGACATTTTTACATTTTTTGTTAGCAAACCTACATTAGCTAAGGTGTAGGGCTTTGGAATAGGTTGAAAGGATAACTTTCCAAATTTGTTAAACAAACTTAGCATATTGTGATAGGGAGAGAAAATCCAATTTTCATTTAAGCTTACTGGGATCCCCCTCTCACACAAGGGTTATGCACGAGGTCGTGTTCGAGAGAGCTACAAAGATTATTCCTCTGTGGTTTGACTATTCATAGTAGTCAGATCCTATATTGGGGGTTATTATTGAGGCTCAACTATCTTCATTTGGTATTGGTTCTTCGTGAACTCCAAATCCATTCGGGGTCCTCTGGAGTTCTACCGGTCCACTTGTCCTCAGTTCTCTCGAAAGATTTCAAACTTGTTATCCTGCCAATATGTTCGGACTGGACTGTCGACTGTACCCGCCCAGGGGCTAACTGTGAGTTGGTGTCCTTAGTAGCCATAATCTTCAAGGTCTTACATGAGGTGACGGTGAAGGGAAGTCTCAATGTACCTAGAACAGGCGTTGGTAAAACTCACTCGAGCTCCTTAGAGGGTAAATCCAAAATTACTGCGTGGAAGCTTGCACCAAGGTGTAAGTCCATTAAGAAGGTCACCAACGTAACTGATCCACCCGCTCTATCCCCACTCCTTCCTATATTGATCTCGCGATGTTGGATTTCATCACCAACTAGTGGTTTCATTGTGGGAAGTTTTGTTTGATTGTTTCCTTCTTAGATTGATAGCGTGTGTTGTTTGTTTTACTCAGTCGACCTTAGTTCGAGTTAGTGTTAATGGAATCAACTCTTGGTAGTACCAATGGAGGAACCCCTTTTCCCAGGGAACCTTTCCCCTTTCCTTCTTTTGGAAACATTGGTCCTTCGTACATTGCCACACTGAGTC
>JASDQU010819509.1:15194-27577 GCA_032191745.1 Picea mariana | reverse complement strand
CGTCTTCCCTCTCACATTCCCTTCAAGATTATAGTACAGGTTTGTGGTTGGAACGTTCCTTATGCACTAATAGATAAAGGTTCATCCATTAGTATTTTGTTCTCTATTGCTTGGCAAGATTTGGGGTACCCTCACCTTGTTCCAGTTACCTAGAATCTATTTTATTTTAATAGAAGAACCAATCAACCTTTAGGGATCCTTCCCTAGTTTCGCATAACTTTGGGAGGGAAAACTGTCTTTATTGATGTTATGGTAGTCCAGGACCCACTGGATTTCTATTTACTCCTTGGGCGATATTATGTCTATCCCATGAAAGATATTGTGTCCACTCTTCTTCTTGTGATATATTTCCCGCACAATGGAAGAATGGTCACTATTGATCAACTTTCATTCGTTGGCCCTGACTTGACCATCAACCCAATGAACTCCCTAAACGGGTCTTATATGCAGTTGGTATCACCCCTACCATAGGTTAATTATGTGGCATTGTTCCCCATGACTTCAACTTCCGATGACTTAGATCCGGTAGTTGACATGGTGATCTATTCGGTAGGGTTGTTGAAGCCTGATCTCCTTACCCCTGTCACGGCCCTCAACATGTGTTCCTTCTAGAGCATTGTTCTTCCATCTAGTGAAGCTCTCTTGGAAGCCATGACCGATTTTGTCCCTTGACATGGTTTTCTTCCATAGCATTATCCTCTTGGAAACCATGATCAAG
Source organism: Picea mariana (assembly GCA_032191745.1). Taxonomy (NCBI): domain Eukaryota; kingdom Viridiplantae; phylum Streptophyta; class Pinopsida; order Pinales; family Pinaceae; genus Picea; species Picea mariana. The sequence goes on along the minus strand of JASDQU010819509.1, from coordinate 26,859 downwards.
AAGAAGTCATGAGCATAGTTTCTCTTCTCTGTGGAAAGCTCATTAAAAAATGAAAAAGAGGTCACGAGAATAGTTTCTCTTCTCTGTGGAAAGCTTGCTAAAAAATGAAATAGAGGTCACGAGCATAGTTTCTCTTCTGTATGGAAATATTGTTAAAAAATGAAACAGAGGTATCAAGCATAGTTTCTCTTCTCTGTAGCACGCTCATTAAAAAATGAAATAGAGGCTATGAGCATAGTTTTTTCTCTCTATAGCAAGATTGTTAAAAAATGAAACAGAGATACAATGATTGAACCGGGAGCCTTGAGAATAGTTCTTTTCCTATGACAATATCATTAAAAAATGAAACAGTCACCTCTCCCTTCAAGTCGAGTCTTTCGTTAGGTATCATGTTTAAACCTTCATTTTATCCACCCTAATCCTTTTTCTCCATCTAGTAGAGAAATTGGTGACAAACTCAAAGCCGGTGATTGAATTGAAGCTTGGGGGGGGCATGTCTCCAGCCATTGATTATCATTCTAGAGTTAAGCCGCTAGATTTTCAAGCTAGGGGTAGAGTACCAACCATCCATGGGTATCCCAACCTTTGGAATTTACGTTGGGAATTTACAAGCATAGTTTAATTTTGTTTTAAGCTTGTGTAAAAATGAAACCAATACCAAGCTTAGTCTTTGTTCTTTCTCATGTTCGTAAAAACATGAGAATGTAACTGAGTAGACTGTTATCACTTTTTTGGACTCGTAAAGGTTATACGAAAAAGGAAACCTCTGGAGTCTCCTTTAAGCTCTTTTCAAACTCTCTAAACATGAAAATATTGCCGAGTGATCTTCCTTCCTTTCACACTCGTTAAAATGTTTGAAAGGGCATCTTTCGAGTGGTAGTTTATCTCTTTTTTGGCCTCGAGAGACTAACATTAAGAAAAAGGACACCCTGGAGTCATCTTTAAGTTCTTTTCAGACTCTCTAAACATGAAAAATCACTGATTTTACCTTCTTTGGACTCGTTAAAAAATCATACATTGAAGGGCCCATATGGGACCGAACGCTTACTTCTTCCAGTCCGTTAAACAAAGAAAGAGGGACTTACTTAAGGTGAGTTGTATTGAGCTTGTGTTACCCTCCTTGATCTCATTAAATTAAAAAGAGGTACTCGTCTATCTGGATGGGGGAAAATTTTGAAGGAAACAAGCCAAGTAGTTTTTGAAAACATCACAAGTCACTCTTACGGTCGCCCTTGAACATGACACTTTGTATTTGCATACATTTTAATCCATTGAACCTCTGCAATTAACCAATCCTCTGAGTTTCTTTACTCCTTTGGGTCACCCGAAGAGAGTCACAGTATCCACTGCATCATCATGTTTTGGTCCATATCATGTTTCTGTTGTTGTGCCTCAATGTTCAAGGGAAGTATTTACCTTGAGAATCAGCCATCACAAATATCTTGTTTCAATACCCATGTCAGTCCATGTTCATTTGATCTACCAATTTACAGCTCTGTGTTAGTTTCGTTTCGTTGATGGGGGATACATCAAGGCCCTCCTTCGATGAGTTTGTTCCTGTTGACTTCAACACATTATCCGGAACTAGACTTAGAAACCAGTTAGTACCTTGGGACCTACATGCTTCCGAAAGTGGTTTTACATCATTGAACTCTGATCGGATGATTCCACGAATGTTTGAATTCACCTCATTTATTCACATTAGCTGGAATGTACTAGGGTACCTCAGGAATCATTGACATCAATGGTGATCTCCCTCGCACTTGTTAACAGTTTATCTCATTGACCAGTAATCAAGTGGTTTCTGCCATGTTCGACATCAGAACATCTATTTCACATGGTTATAATTGTACCATATTGGGATTGGTAAGAAGACCCTGGGTTGAGTAATCACTCTGATATGTACTTTACCCAGGTTGTGACGGATTTTCTCTTGAATATTTACACATATACTGTCACATAGATCCACTTTGTATTGGTCCGTGGATATGTCTTGTCATCTTGTATATCAATTGTGTATTTTTTGTGGCTACGATCAGTTCATGTCATGGAAGTATATATCCACATTGTATATTTGGTGGCCATTGTTACCCATGATTTTGGTCATCATGATGATGTATTGATGATGGTGTACTCAGGCTCTTCATAAGAACTTTCTCCTGGGAAAAAAATTATTTTCATCTCTTCCAGAAAACTCATTTTTGAAGACTGTTCGTAGGCTGCTAGTATATTTTCCTGCGAGAATGCATGATTCTCGTAGGCTGCCTTAAGCCAGGGTGTGAGAAGTTCGCACTGTGTTGAACTGCTAGGGTGAGAAATCTTTCTAAAGCAACGAAAAAGATGAATTCTCGATGCTTCTAGAAGGGAATTATCTAGAAGGATGAGATGGCATTCGAATGGTTATCCTAGTACTGGATTCCCTGATATTTTGGGATCATTCTTATCCAAGTAACTAATTCATTCTCTCCTATATATTGAGGGAATTCTCATGGAAAAGGTTAAGCAAAGAAGCAAGATTCCTTGGAGAATTGGTGAAAGAATTGTGTGAAGGATTGAAGCTTGAACAGCAGGCTAAGAGACTCTAGCAAGGATATTATAAGGGTTTTGATCTTATTCATGCAAGTGAGAAAGTGTGTGTGTCGGAGCCAAGGGCCATCGAAAGGAAGTTTGCAACATCAAGGCTCAGGTTGTAATATTTACTTTCCATTAATATGATATAGTAATATGTCCCTTTCCCATAAAGCTATTTCCACTTTATTGTATAATTCCTTGATCATATACATAGATTGATTGTTGAATATATTGAGTTGTCTTCACTCCAATTGGTTTGAGTTGTCTTGGTCTTGACTACACAAGAGCATTGGAGTGAAGAGAGAGCAACAAAGACCATAGGAAGCGATAATAAGGTATGTTATTTGTTCTTTCCTCCTATTTAATTCAATGGTAAAAATCTAGGGAAAGAGTCATGTTCTGTCTTGCTTTGTTCTAGATCCAGATGGATCTAGGGAGATCGATTAGTGTCCACACCTACGGATTTATCCAATAACAGCCATACTCCTTGTTAATATAATTATGGATCTACAATGTATCTTATGGCGGCCATAACTTGCAAGTCTTTATCACCCAAGCATAGGTATGCCTGCCTTGGGTTTGAAACATGTCATAATATTTTTTTTTATGGTTGTGTGCAACTTCTACCAGGTTCTCTACGTCCACACCCTTGCTCGAAAAAGTCTACAAAGTACTTTTGTCATCATTTTTCGTCTTCTAACTTCACACTTTGGGGGGAAATCTGTTACACATTAAAATTACTCACTTCAATAGTGTCGCAAGTGTCATCATTACAAGTGTCACAAGTTTCGCATCTTGGCTGCAAGTGTTGCAAGTGTCACAAACATCATACTTCCATATCGCTTATGTTGTGTCTCTAACGACATCACAAGGACACTTGAGACACCCTCAAAGACTATTTTAAGAAGGAGAAATCATATGATGAAGAGTAAAAAGCTTTTAGCATGGAAAAAACCTCTCAAAAGTCATTTTTGAAGGCCAATGCTCCCCTACCCACTGTCAGGGGGTGCCAACGCTCCATGCCCTCCTTTGGGGGAGCGTTCCAGCACTTTGTGCACCCTTTTGGGGGAGCGCTAGGATTTTTCAAGGAAATTTTGGGCAGTGCTCCCCTACCCACTGTTAGGGAGTGGCAACGCTCCCTACCCATATTTGGGGGAGCATTGCAACACTCTGTGCCCCATTCTAAGGGAGCGCTCGACTATTTGAGGGAATCTTTGACTGTTGAGGAAAATCACGGAAAAATCCCCCTCATCTCTAGAGTTAGTTGGATTTGAATCTGAGGTCAAGGATGGATCTTAGGGAGGATCCACAACTAATGGAGAAATATCCTCAACCTATCCCAAGAATATCTAAGGTGGTTGGGCCTCTCCAATCTTATATAAGGTGGTCTTCTCATGGTGAAAAGCAGATGGAAGTTTAGAGGCATCAAACTTATGATCTCATAAGGGAGATAACTAGTAAAGAATATTCATTTTGATGGTGGATTATTTGAGCAAGGGGCTAGACAAGGAGAGCTGGAAGAGGCTGTTGCAACTTCATCAAAGGTTTGTAAGTATTTCTATCTAGTTCTCATTAATACATGTGCTTGGCCTGTTTCTTTCAAGGTTGTGTATGTCTACATGAACTTGTCTTTGATAGATAGATCTAGTTTTGGATTAATCATGGTAGAATAGGAAGTTGTTTTGTCTTTGCTGTTATTGGATTGCAGGAATTGTTGAAGAGCTTGGGGATCAAGGCTCAATTTGGGCTGGGCAAGGAAAAACATCGACAAAAGGGTACATTCTTCTTCCTTTTCTCTATTTGATTGACTTAGCTAGGTTTAAAAGGATGTCACTGACCAACGTCAACACCTTTCTGTCTTGATCTTAGATATTTAGGGTTAAAGAGGAAATCCACTTGTCACCGGGGGGATTTTCCTATAACAATAAGGCTCCTTTTTCTTTTGGTATTAAGGATAAAAATGCAGATTTGGTGCTCCCACCAATCTTGTGGAAATTTTGTGACTTTAAAACCAGCTTATGTAGGTCATGTTTTATGGTTTGCTAGTAGATTTGGAGGAATCTAGCTGTAAAGACATCGAGACCAAGAGCTTTATCAGAGTCCATGCTGTCCAAAGCCAATTTAATTTCCTTTAATATGGCCGGTTCTATGATATGATGATTGGATCTTGGATGGACAACCAAAGCAATCAGGTTGAGGATTTGCTAGTGGATTCCACTGGTAGAGTCCTCAGTATAAATACCTTTTAAGTGGAGGTGGGCATCTTGCTTGATACTTTCAAAATCATTTACAATATGATTCTGGCTGTGGATTTCTTTTACGGAATTGAATTGTTTTCTGGCTTCTGATTGCTTATGAAAACATTTTGTGTTCTTATCCCCAAATTTTAACCAAAGGCTACAGGATTTTTGTCGCCAATAATCTTCTTCCTCTCTACAGGCTGTATGGAGATTTCTATGTAGGGTTGTTTCTTTCTCCAGGCTGTTTGGGTTTGGATTTCCTTCTTCCATAGATAGTTGATGACTTTCCAACTATTGTTGGGATTCCACTCTTTGGGTTGCAGGATATTTTAAGTATTTTTCCCAATCTTTGAGAGCTCTCTTCATTCTTCGAAGTTTTTCTTCCCACAAAAAAAAGGGAGAACCTGTGACAAGAATCTACCATACTCGAGTGACCAAATCATGGAAATCCTCATGCTGGATCCAGGAGGGGATGAAGAGAAAAGGGATAGGACCCAGAGAAGAAACTTTGGTGAATTCTAGAAGGATTGGCTTATGATTAGAGGCGTTGAAGGGGAGAATTTTGGAGGCTGTGTTAAGTTCTAAGAGGAGGAAGGATCTCTGGACCAAGAATCTATCCAGCCTTGCTGCTATGTGCCCTGGGTTAGTTCTTTTATTAGACCAAGTGTATTTTCCTCTGGGGGCTTTTATATCTTCTAGATCCCAATCAAGAATGATGTCTTCAGCCCATTCTCAACAGGGTTCTCTTACGATGGAGCACCCTTTTTTATCTCCAAGGATTAAAGTAACATTGAGGTCTCTGGCAATAATAATGTTCTCCAATTGATGGCTGCTAAGGAACTCTTTCAAAAATTTCCAATAGTTTTTTTTTTTCAGAGGGAAGAACAGGAACATAAATATTAAATAAACAAATGTGAATACCTGACTCCTTATGAATAAGATTGGTGAGGATCTAGTGGGTACAATGATCAGTATTCAGAAGATTAAAGGTGGAGGAGTTCCACAATGAGCCAATTCCTCCAGAGGCTCCTCATGCACTGACCACTACTCCCGCTCCTTTGTTCGAATATGTTGCGCTGGTTTGGAGAAATTCTGATTCCTCCATTTTAGTCTCCTGGATAAGTAGAATGTCTGGGTTTAAGATTCAGAGTAAGTATTTCATAGCTTATTTTTTGTTTTGGCTTCATAACCCCCTACAGTTCCAGGAGACTATCTTCATTACTTGCTTTTTGGATTAGAAGGCATCCTTTGAGAGGGATTCCCTTGATTCCTTGTGCTTATGGAATTTAGTATTGTTTCCATAGTTTGCTGAGTTCCTTGGAGTTTATATTTGTATGTCTCCCTTTCTTGTCTTTCTTTTATTGTTTTCCTTCCTCTGGTGGATAGTTTTGGGGAGTCCTGAGTTATCCTTGTATATGCTTCACCCTCATCTTCTTCTGATGTCTCTCCCTGTGTCCCCGAAAGCTGGGTTTCTGGGATTTCTCCTGGTTCTAACTATGGAGGTGGTTCCTTGTTAGCTTGGGTTGGCATTTCTGGGTTATTTTGATTTTCTGGTTTATTTTTAGATGAAGGTGATTCATTCTCTTTTCCTCCAAGCACCTCAAAGCTCTTACCCATTTCATTTTGACCTCTATGGTTTTTTCTTTCCTTTTTGGAGTTAGGGTTGGGGTTTTCCTTATATATTTTCTCTTGTTGCCATCCTTCTCCTAAGTCTTTCTCTTGCTGTGTTACCTAGGTTTTTGGGCACTGCTTTTGGAAATGCTCATAGTCATGGAAGCTTTGGAACTTAAATAGTAGTTTCTCGTACTCCAGTTTTGATAATGCTGCCAATCCCTGACGGTTAACTTGATTGCTTCAGGTAGTCCAGCTTCCAGATCTAATTCTACACAGATCCGAGCACAAGAGTAATTCTATTTTGGATCAACTTTATCAATAAATGTACCAATCCTGTTACCTATGGTTTGTAGGGAGGAGGTGTTCCAATAATGAATCGGCAAGTTAGGTAGGCGAACCCAAACCGACACCGCTGTTGGAACATCAAATTCCGAATCAAAGTCAGGAGTCCAATGGTTTAATTAGAGCCCTTTTGGTCCCATGAAGTAAGGCCCACTCCTAAAAATCAAGTTTTGGTCCTCTTTGGAGATGAATTCAAACAAGAAGAACCCTCTTCCGACTTCATATCTGGTGACACTGTTTGAGATCATCGGTCTCCAATTTTTTTGAATCCAATTTTCAGTTGTTTGGGGGGAGGGCCAAATCCCTGTTAATTTTCCTACTAAAGCCTAGTCTGCTAGTGAGACTGCCACACTCATGGGTTGATTTGGAGGAAAAGAGATAACTCGAACCTCTTCAAGATTTCTGACAAATTTTTGGATAGCTTCGGTTGCTTTCTTCTTTCCTTTGGAAATTACTAGTCTTCTGAAAGATTCTTCATCAGTGGAGGCTGGAGGGGGAGGTGGTGACTCACCACCTCCAGAAGGGCTCATCTCAATCCAAGTAGGGTTCCAAACCCCACAGAGTGGGGACTAGATCAAGAGAGGAATGAGGGTCCCTTTGGGCACCAGATTGGATCTCAGGAGGGCTCTGATCCTGAGGCACAATGCCTAGATCCAGAATCATAGTAGGTGGCTGGATCAAGTTGCTCGCCTCAGATCTGGAGATTCCCTAAGGACACCAGGCCTTGGCCTCAGATCTGTGCCTGATCGATGTGCTATGATTCCCTGTGATTCCATGCAATTCCCTGCGATTCCCTATGCCTGATCCATATCACCTCTATTGTTAAGCCACATGTTTTATTTTAATACCCGAAGGCTATTTTTGCAGGGGGTCTTTTGTGGTTTTTTAAACCACCACGGGAGGGGTCGCGACGACCTATATGATCGACACATCACTTCCTTCAAAACCACTCTTTGGTTCTATGGGGGGTCTCCTTTATGTTAAAGATCATATTATTAGGGAGGTGTGGTGGCTTGTGGACCGTTGATCTCTTATTTGGAGCACATGATTTCCTACAAACAAAACATCACTTTTTATTATTATATAACCTAACATATAAAACATAACATTTATTTTATGTTTTATTAATTAACATGTAAATTCTAAAACAAAATTAAATATTAAAAGCTATTTAAAACTAAACTAAAGTTAAATTTTATATTATTGTTTACAAAGAACAAATAAAACCTAAAATTAAACTCAAACTAATTAACTAATTACCGTATATTCATAAGAAATTCTAAATTTTATTAAAAATTTAGACAATGTTACAACAAGTTCTACAATAAATAATATTGGTACTCATAAAAACTCAAACATGGAATTTGAAGAAAGTGAAGAATTAGAAAACATGCTAACCCAATTAAAGAATGAAGTTGATGAAATGAGTGCTAGTATGTTGAAACTAGTGGATTGATCACATTCTTAGGAATACCTTAAAAAGGAAATGGAAAAGAAGATGGATGAAAATTGGGAGCATATGGAAAAGAAGATGTTATATTTTCTAAATTCCATTTCTTCCATGATATTGTTGTTGGGGAATAGGGTGGAACATGACATGGAATAGAAAATATAACACTACAGATAATGGAAGAGGGAAAAAAAAAGTTCAAAGAAAAGGGGTGGTGTCTAAATAAACCATTATAGCACTTAAGAAAAGTGCACTATGATCAGAACATCACAATGCATGTTGGATGTTGATATCTCCATATGATATCAAGTTGATCCTTTATCACCACGATGATAATGACCCAAGGAGTATTATATTTATATCCTCAATATATAACCAACTTCCAAAAAATCTAGAAGATATTTTCCACATGTAACCGTCGGTTGTTAGAGTTGACTCTTCCAAATCCGCATTTTTGATTCGACTCGACAAGGATCCTTGACTCGATCGACTATTCATACAACTTGTAGTCAATTATTGGGCTGGTTGATCCAACAGCCAACTATCTTTGACTGTTGGTCGACTATCTGACCAATAGGCATGTTGACTACTCCACTGATTGATGTAGAGATTTGGTCAACTGCCCGATCAAATGTATCCATATGCAGGTCTACCATCCAACCAAATGAATCTAGCAGATGTGTGATGAATCATCAATTATTGATGTTCCAACAAAACCCCATCAAAACACATCTTTTGATATTTAGGAGGTGAAATTACTCCATCAAGACATGCCCCCATAATTTCATCTTCCTAAAGCCCAAGCATCGTGCAAAGCTTGATAAATATGGATTGAACTGAAGGTTTGGTAAAGATATCAACAACATGATCATCTGATTTTCAATATTAAAGAGAGAGAGAACGTTCTCATGAACCAAATGCCTCAAATAATGAGCATGGATCTCAACATGTTTAATCTTACTATGGGAAACATGATTGTCATTAGTATGTATGGAAATTTTATTATTGCAATAGATTGTAGTTGAGGTTTGAACATGAAATCCAAGTTCTCCTAAAAGTTGGCGAATCTAGACTGCCTCAATGCCTGCTTGAATGGTGCCATGATATTCTTCTTCTGTAGTCGACAAGGATACAATCTTATGTTTCTTGCATGACCATACCAAAGGTCTAGTGCCCAGTCAAAAAACATAGCCATAAGTGGACTTCCAATCATTAGTGTCACCAGCCTAGTTCGAGTCGGTGAAACTAACTAGCAAATCTAAACTTCAACTATATTTGATACCAAATTGAGTGGTACCTTTGAGATAGCGGAAAATTCATTTGACTTATTTTCAATGGATTTATTTAGGATCCTGCATAAATCGAGAAACCACACTAACAACAAAGGAAATGTCAATTCAAATATGACTAATATAAATAAGACTTCCAACCAATTGTCAATAAAGTGTGGCATTGACTACGGGTGTTTGACAGGTTTTGGTTGGTTTAATCCATATTTAAAAGGAGTATCACAGGGATTTTAATCATCCATCATAAAACGTGTCAAACGATCCATCACATATTTAGACTGAGAAATAAAAAACCCATCACAAAGTGGTAATACTTGAAAACCCATAAAATAATGCAGAGTACCAAGATCTGTCATGTCAAAGGAGTCAACAAGTTTTTTCTTCAATCTAATGATGAGATCATTATTATTTATAGTAATGATTAGTTCATCTACATATACAACAACAATCAAGGTGTCTCTATTGGTGTGGAGTACAGACAAGTTGTGATCATATTCACAAAATTTGAAATCAAGTCGAAGAGTGAAACTATCGATCTTAGCATACCAAGCTCAGGGAGTCTGCTTCAAACCATAAAGAGACTTCTTGAGTTGACCAACCAAATTAGAATCTGTCACAACACCAGGTGGTCGTTCCATGAAAAATTTATTCAAATAGGTCACCATGAAGAAAGGCGCTCTTCACATCCATTCGATGGATTTTCCATCCAAAATGAGTAGCAATGGAAAGAATTGGTCAAACTAATTTCATCTTTGCAATAGAGGAAAGGTCTCATTGTAGCTGATTCCTTCTTGTTGAGAAAATTCCTTTGCAACCAGAAATTATTTATGTCTCTCAACAATACCTTCAAAGGTAAATTTGGTCCTGTAGACCCATCAACATTTCACAATATTCTTTCTTTGTGGTTGGGGAACTAAGTCCCAAGTCTGATTTTTCGACAAAGAATCAATTTTTGTCTACATGGCCTACTCCAATTCAGGTTGTCCTTGAGCATCTAAGTAGGCAACATGATCATAATTTCAAGTACACGATTCATAAAGGAAACACTGACATGTTTCTTTTGACTTCGATTTTTTTCATCCCGAGGAAACTTCTCTAATGTTAGCTCTAGAAGATTCAATTGCCTTGCCATCCTAATAGGGTAGACAAGAAATAGGTGAATTGCGTTTAGTTGTCACGGGTAGATCAGAAGTCAGAGGGTCTTCAGTCAATGGACCAATCAAAATAGAGGATGATGGACTAGTACTACTACTCATAGGTCGATGGTCTAGTCTAAATAGGAACAAAGTTCGACTGTCTAGTTGAAGGACTAGCAAATGGCACATGAGAACCAGTGTTAGAGAAAAAATCAAGGGAATCATCCTGTAGCAATCGATAGGAGGGATTCAATAACTTAATTCCAGAAGACTTCTCATCAAACCATACATTTCATCTGATAATAATTTGTCATTTTATAGGATCACATAGTCGATAGGTTTTCAACTCTTCAGAGTACCCCATCATGATGCAAGCATGACTCTTTGCATCCAACTTATTTCTACATTCATCAGAAATGTGAGCCTAGGAAATAGATACAAACACATGGAGGTGTCCAAATGAAGGATTCTTTCCACACCATCATTCAACTAGATTCATGGAAGGAACATCTTGAGTCGAGATGTGATTGAGAATATAATTTTCATAGTAAACCACTTTAGCCCAGAAGTGAGAAGGTAGATATTTAGCCTGCAAAATTCATCTATCCATTTCAACCACAATCTGATTTTTTCATTCTGCGACACTAATATACTGAGGTTTGTGAGGAACCGACCGCTTCAAGTTAATTCCAAATCAAACCAATTATTCTTCAAAAGGTTGATTTACATACTCACCACCATTGTTTGATCTCAAGCACTTGATGGGTCGACCACATTTATTTTTAGCAAGGAACAGAAACTCCTTGAAATTTTCAAAGACAAGGTTTGTTAGAAATTGGTTGTCATTGATGTCAATCCTATAAGAAGTAGTCAAGTGAAGAAGCCTACAGATGTCCAAGATCAAGATTGCAATATGAATATTGTTCAAATCATTATTTGTGGTCAATTTGGACACCCTATATTTGAGGGAATTTTTACCCTACATAAATAACTCAAATAGAAGCACAAGTTACATGGTTGGAA
>JASDQU010819508.1:23027-35247 GCA_032191745.1 Picea mariana | reverse complement strand
GAGGGTTTCCCAGGATAAATGTTGTGTCTATTGTGGATGTGTATTTCTCAGTGATCTTGTGGTTATTATGCTCTTGTCTTTATGAAATGCAAAGAACTATAATGATGGCATAAAACATTAACACAAAGATTCAATAGCCTAAAGATTTTATTGATGACTCCACTGCTTCAAGATGGATTACAGATTTGTAAGGTATGCTCCAATGAATCACTCTCATATTCTTGTCTTTACAAATCACATTCCTTACATAGATTGGCAAAAATATTTTCCTAAATTCAAAGATGGGAAAGGAAATTACACCATGCCTTGCACTTGATTAGATTTCACATGCACATATGTAAGCTGAGGGTTGAATTTCATGAGGATTGTTTGATGAAAATGTTTATGGCTACTCTAGAGAGGAAAGCAAGATTATGGTATGAAGTTTTAAAACCAGGAAACTTATACTCTCTTAAGGATTTCCACATAACATTCTTTAAGCATTATGGAGAATCTAATCCTTCATTCTTGGTGTTTGAAGATTGTTGTGAATTTTGTGAACATTTCATTAAGTACCTTGAAAATGTTTTTGGTAATGAAGAGTGTATGAATGATGAACTCATAGAATCTCTTTATGAATATTTATCCCAACAACAAATAGTAGCCCCTCCTTTGGCTAAAGATGAAGTTGATCGAGAAATTGTTGCTAAAATTCATTTTTTTTCTTGAACTTGATGAAGATATTCAACAAGATTTCCAACAAGACAAAGTGCTTCAAAGTTGTCTTTATTCCCCTGTGAATGATGTGGTTGTTCAAATTCTAAGTGGCCTAGACATGGATGAGGATTCTAAAACTTCATCTATGGAGACTTTGTTGGCATCCATTTCGCATTTTTATCCTATCCTTATAAGATGCCTACACAAGTGTTTTGGAACCCTTGATTCTCATCGCAATCTTTTGAATAAAACGACATAATTATTTTCTGCATTCGCACACCTGCCTTTTGTTTTCGTTTTCATGAATACAAGCGTTAAAACCTTGAGTTCGAAGTCATGTCGATGGCATTAAAATCGTCACTAGATTATTATGGTTACTCTTGTTTATATGGTCATTTCACCTATAACTCAATCACAGTCACACAGTTGGCAAGACACCAAACCTTCACTCACTTTGCATTTTTGCTAGTATGACTTCATTTTATAAGTTTGTGTTGCAATGGTATTCTAGTGACTATGATTGAGTCCTTGATACAATGGTGGTTTGATGTTCTATTGTCTTTGGTCAAATTATTTGGTGCAATGGTTTCATAACAAAGCATTAACATTGTGATTAGACCCTTAGTGCAATGGTTTCATACAAAGCATAAGTTTTATGGTCAAATCTTTGGTGCTAAATTCGAAATATTGTTTAAAATCATGCAAACACTATTGCTTGTGCAAATATTTGGGTCGACTTATCATAGTTTTTAATATTTGTTTGATTCGCATTGCTTTTAACACACACCACTAGTGATTTGAATCACCAAAGCGTCGTCGATTGTACATTCCGATATGAATGTTTTGCATGGGATTGTTTCGTTCCACCACCCTCATACACTTAGGAATTAATGCCTGCCTTGTATCTCGGGTTACGTCTGTTGGTTTCGGGGAAGCCTGTGAGCTTGCAGTCCTGCGTATACCCTGTCCAAACCCCTATCCATTTACCCTGCTCACTGCGTTCTCTCTCCTATGGCACCTGTGGCGCGCATAGAACCTAATGGCATCCAAACTCTCCTGCTATTTGACAATGCTCGTGAAGACCTGGAGAATAGTGGCTGGCTAGTTTTTATCCAAAAATTTGAGGGTTTCAACCTTACGGTCGCCCAACAGCTTTCCCTCACATTCGATGGATGCAGGGCTAAGGTCGGAGATATCCAACTCGAGCTAAATGAGGAATTCCTCAGCTCAGCTACAGGCTTACCAGCTAAAGGGTAGAGGTGGTTTAAGAATTTGAAATTGGATGAAGTCCCGTGGCTTCTCCTATTCACATCGAGGAAAATTGTCAGTTGTGAAAGAGGTATGCCTGTCACTCCCTTAAGACCAGGTGGCATGATCTATTAGCAATTGTTAAGAAATTCGTGACTTGCGAAGGTCGTTATGGTTTAGTGTTTATTTACCATCTTCGGTTGCTTATGAATTTTATAGACTACCCTCGGAATATACCTCACTACCTCCTACACAGCCTGTATAAAATGTCCAAACGATTTAAGCGGGAGAAGGATGATAGCAGCCTTTTCCATCATTGCTTGATCAAAATCATTATTGTCCATCATTTGAAGCTTAGTGGTGACTGTTGGCAAGCCTTCCTATCAAGGAATGGCTTTGCCACTCCCGATTGTGTCAAAGTGGACAAGGTTGCAGTCACTAAAACCCTGGTTGGGCCTGCCGTGCCACCTCCTACCCTTCTACCCCCTGTCAAACCCTCGAACTGCCCCAACATTGACCTACCCGATACCATGGCCGACCCGTGTGCTAAAGACAATACTAATACCATCAAGAGGCCTATAAGGAAGATGATACTGGTTCCAATAGTAAGGGAAATAATAATGCATGATGGATATCTAGATGTGCTCGGAACAAGCCCAAACAAAACATTTACCAGAAGCCTATTGTTTTGAGCGAGGACTCAGATTCTGAGATTGAACGTTTCTTGGTCGAGGAATACGTGTATTCACATGGCCTCTGTTCTGTAGAACCCTATGACTACATTTCCAACCTACCTCCGTGCCTCAAGGATGACCCTAACTTCCCGAGAATTAAGTTTGACAGTGGAACCCCTGGTAACATGAAAGAACCCTCATCTATAATTCCAAGGCCCAATCAGCCACTGTGTACTCAATGCAATTCTTGGCTTGAACGTTACTACATGGATGTTCCTCTGTTGCAATCTAAAATTAAATCATTAGAGGAATGGGTTACTATGTTGTCAAAGGAAAACAACAGGCTACAAGCCAATGATAAGAAGCAAAAGACTATGGGTTCAATTGTCTTCATAAATGTTGAGGCAGCAACTGCCTTTGTCAACTCAAAGTTATCTTGACCGAAACATTTTTCTATAGCCCAGGTATGTATTTCAAAATCGATTTTTGAATGATTTGGTTAGCCGATTGTGTTTGCTCCAAATTAGTTCTGTTTGTTTGAATAGATTCAAAATGATTCTGTTTACTTCGAATTACCAGGAAGGATTTCGTTTTTGTATTTGAATTAGCGCAAAAGATTTCATTTTGAATTAACATAAACTATTTCGTTTGCGTTGATTCGTTTGCTAAAATCGAATATAGCTATGTTTTGATTGAACCGATTTAATACGATTTTATTGCTCTCGAATTAGTATAACGATTGTGTCGGCTCTGAGTTAGTTCGATTCAGTTCTGTGTGGTTTGATTCAGAAACGATGTTGTATACCTTGAATTAGCATAGTCATTTGTGTATGCATTGGATTAGTAGCAAAGATTGGTTTGATGAATCGATTATGGTCTGTTTCGATTGAAATTGATTCAAAAAATGATTTCGTTGGTTTTGAATTATCAAAAAGATTCTGTCTATTTCAAATTGGTAATAAAAAGGTTGGTTGACAGATCGCATATATCCCTGTTACCATTCAGTTAATTGAACACGATTTCGTTTGTTTCAAATTGGCATAAAAGATTTGGTTACTTCTAGAGTGAATGATTTGTTTTTCTTTGAATTAGTAATTAAAGGTTTGTTTAATAGGTCGAATGTATTTATGTTATCATTTGGATTGATTTAAAACGATTCTGTTTGTAAATATGACCAGCTACAGAATCGTGAGATTCTGTAGCTAGTCATAAAATTTAGATTTTTGTTAATTTTACAAAATAAAACATTATCTAAACTTGTTTATTATTGTCCATCTACAGGTATATACAAATTTCAATGGGAAATTGGACATGTTGTGGCAATTTAGAACATCCTTTTGTTATATAGTTTTGTTTTAGGTTGTTAGTTTTATTTAAAATTAGAGATTTGGGAGATTGTTCCCAGATTTTTTGTAAACAGTTTTGGATAATTCCCACAGGGATTTTTTACCCTGTGGCCTTTATATACTCACTAATTTTTGTAATGAACCCATCACTGTTGGGAGAAAAAAGACTATGGATTTATGATCATACAGACTCGAATGGAAGTGGATCTTTTGTAACAGGTTTAGCTTTCAATTTATCATACTTTCATTCAAGTTTTGTGCATTTTAATTTGTGATCAAGTTATTGACTACTTTATATATCAAGACTTGTTACAGGTTAATGCGTTGTGATTTAAATTCTGTCCATATCTGATGTATCTCATTTTTTCGTATAGCAATTACTCTGTTTCAATTTAATGAATAAAAGGTTTATCTTCTTAATTAAATGAACTGTTCTGTACAGATCTTCACACAGGGATTTATCTAAATGTGATGATCTATAAATTTTAAGATTGTTGTCGTTTTATGTCTTGTTTGTTCTGTCATCTATATTCAAAGAGCACTGTTGCTTCATTTTTACAAGAATCTTGTGGAGAATATAGTGCGGGTTTCATGCCATCAAACAACTAAATCAACTACTGTGCACAGGACAAATTGGAAGTGTTACTTCAGGTCAGTTTGCTATTTGTTATTTAATAGTTAATAAATTCAAGAATTCTCAGTAGTTTAGATAGATATTTAGTTCAGATTTACAGTTAGGATTATTATTTTAATTTTCTCAGCTTAGATAGTTCTAATTTTTATTCCTCTCTCATAAAAATTAATAAAATAAAAAACAATAGTTTCGCAGTCATAATACAAATGATTTTGCAGTTTTTCGATTAAAATTTGTATTCTGTAAATACTATACATTTGAAATTGAGATTTAATTGTATTGATAGATGAACATTAAATTTCATAGAATTATTATTGTATAATATTAGTAAGTAAGTTGTATATATATATTTTAGATTTGTATATAGTTTGTTGTAGTTGCTTTTTCCACTTAGATTAGTTTCTTTAGTTTAGTTTTTCTTTCGTTTTCTTAGGACTTAGATCGGCCAACGGAGCCACTAAACCTATAAAGGTGGATCATCCCAAACGGCTTGGGTTATTTAGACAACCCCAGACCGGATCCACTCCTCCAGTTGACAAGCGTTCATTTTTGCCCGTCAACAAATGGCGCTAGAAGGAGGGACTAAAAATTATTAATGGAACGAGGCGGTCGTAAGACTCCTCCACCACCCAAACGCTCACCTATAGTGACAAGAAGTCATTCAAACAACAACATTGTCCCTCAAATAGCAACCACATCAAACGACGATCTACGGATCACAGTTGAACCAGTAACCCCAAATCCTACAGGTGGCGACGTACAAGAGATTGTTCGCCAATCTCTCTTAAGAACACATAGTGCCTTCGCCCGTTTAAGGCAAAAAAATCGACCTTTGGACCAACCTTTATATTTCTCTGATATCGAAGAACAACTTGGAGGCACTAACCTTACTTTGAACCCTACAGATCCAATCTTCACTCCTGCTGCAGGAGGGTCTGGAGTACCACCCTCACCACTTCCATCACCTCCTTCTTCTTCTGGAGAAGACTCTTCTGACGAAGGTAGTTCCCCTTCTCAGCCTTCCACACCACCTACGCCAATGGCCAACCAAAACAATCCTGCCATACCCAAGTTTGACCAGGATGTAGTAGCCGTACCTGGGCCTCAGCATCCCTTACCCAAACATCTGGAGAAGTGGCTTCCCAAGTTTGACCCTGACTCTAAACAGATCGCCAAAGATCACATTAAAAAGTTTATGTTAGCCATTAGACTCCGTAATGTCGAGCATGAAGACGTAGTCTATAGGTTATTCCCCTATACTTTCGAGGGCAATGCCTCTACTTGGTACTTTTCCCAGCAACCCCATACCATCATGTCTTGGGAGAAGTTCGAATCCTACTTCCTTGAGAAGTTTGCGGACGGAAAGTCCCCTGAAGTTCTAGTCATGGAGCTTTCTAGTTTAAGAATGAACCCGAAAGAGAAAATCAAAGACTTTAACCAAAGATTCTTAACACTTAAGAACCAAATCCCTACCAATTCGATGCCTGCCGAGAATCTTATCATAGCATACTATACTAAAGCCTTGCATCAAAGTATATCCATTTGGGTAAAACGATCTAAGAAATCCACGTTGTTAGAGGCCTTCGAAGAGGCCAGCCAGATTGAAAAAGACATCCTTAGTTTAAAGGACACTACTAGCAACGAAACAGAGACTAGTTCATCTTCCAAAAAGAAGATCGAAATCCTCCCTAGACCTACTCAAAATAAAACACAACCTGAAAGCTCGGATTTAGAAAACCTAACTAAAGTCGTTCAAAAACTGTCAAATCAATTTATAGATTTGAAAAGGACGACCGAAGAGGCTTCTTCGAGCAAAGGGCCTTACAAACCCCCGTTCAAGAAGCCTTTTCCCACCAACCGACCTAATCCAAATATCGAGGGCCTATATCTAGAAAGTTTTCAATTCGCCCTTCAAACAATTCTATAAGCCCAGGATAACTTGACACCTCCTGAGATTCCTGAGGAGGTAGTTGAATAAGAGACAGTTGAAGAAGAATAATCTTCTCCAAACATTTTTGGACACTTCTCGGATATCATTTTTCAAGATAACTTCGAGATAGTACATCCCTACAATACTAGGAGTAAGACAACAAACAAACCTTCTTCCGAAAACACTACGACTTTGCCCCTGAAGAAATCTAAACCAGCTGAGACTAAACAGTGTCATGTAAACCCGAACTTAGATTATGATTTAGTTGAAAAGTTAAGGGCTAACATTTATGTTTATGAATCATTAAAATTTATGTTTTTTCTACAAAAAATGTTACAGAATATTGCAGAGAATAGAAAAAATGGTAATTCAAACAGTAACAAGGTTGTTCAGAACAAAGTTCCTCAGAAGACTTCCGCTAAGAATAATCCTGATCCTCACGAGAAAGGGAGCCTTCCTGTAAATAATGTAACAAATGTAGATAAATTAGCTTTAGAGGCTGCGAGTAAAAAGCCACAAGCTTCCACCATTAGTACTCACAAAAATGTACCTCCATTTTTGTTAACTTTCGAAATCTTTAATAGAAACGTGCACAATTGTATGGTAGATTCAGGAGTGTCATCCAATGTAATGCCATGGTCTTTGTGTTAGAAGATTAATGCTAAAGTTGAACCATCCACCTTAAAAATCATCCAACTTGATCAAACTAGTGTTAAAGTTATAGGCGAATTAAGGAATGTACTTATAAGATTATCGTCTAACCCCAAAGTTCATCAAGTAATTGATATTATTGTTGTGGATATTCCAGAAGTGTATGGTCTGTTTTTAAGTAGGGACTGGTCAGAGAAGCTACATGGCTACTTCGCGATGGATTGGTCTCACCTGTGGCTGCCCGAGAACGTCAAGCCCAACAAGATCAAGGTAAATCGTGAACCCTACCAAAAGCTGACAGTCACAGATTTAAATGACCCCAATGAGGCATTTACACCTTCTGTCGATTCACCCGAAATACAAGGGATGGATACCTTTTTCGGCAATTTCATGGCCGAGACTTCAGCTATCACCAACCCAGAACAGCAGTCCGAGATT
Organism: Picea mariana; assembly: GCA_032191745.1. Lineage (NCBI taxonomy): Eukaryota > Viridiplantae > Streptophyta > Pinopsida > Pinales > Pinaceae > Picea > Picea mariana. Next base: position 27,630 of record JASDQU010819508.1, on the reverse strand, counting down.
GTAGCATATGTGTAGCCAACAGCTTCTACACAATGGTCTCATGCACCCGATAAAAATCAAATTTGGTCTCTTTACTTTGACAGGTCAAAGTCCAAAGAAGGAGCAGGTGTAGGCTGCGTTATTATTGATCCAGCAGGTAACAAAACCTTGATTTCATGTAGGCTAGAATTTGAATGCACTAATAACATAGCGGAATATGAGGCTTTACTGCAGGGCCTCAGAAAATCTTTAGATATGAACATTCAAAATCTGATTGTCTTTGGCGATTCCGAAATCGTGGTTAGACAGGTAAGATATTCTATCCACTGTCTGTCTCCGCATATTAAAATCTACCAATCCAAGGTATGGAATTTAATGAATAAGTTTTTTTCTTTCAATATAAATTCTATTCCTAGATTGAATAATTCTGAAGATGATCTATTAGCTAATGTAGCTTCCAAACTCTTTCCTGCAAAAGGCTTGTCCCCGAATGCATTCTCCGTCGAACTGTTGTTCAGGCCATCCATTCCCGACAACATCACAAATTGGAGAGTCTTCGACGACGATCAACAGATTATTAGCTTCCTACATATGGAAGAAAATTTCCAAGGTGCGGTGATTGACGAATGCACTCATGATGACAATCTGCGCGATTTCATGGTAATACCAGATCCAAGGTCTCCCGAATCTTCATTGGACATGGTAAATTCGATCCCTAAATCTGTAGTTAGATTAGAAAAATTTTATGATCTTCAAGATAAATTCAAAAAATCGGTCAACTGTAAAACCAATAGTTCCTCGTTATCGTATGAAAAAATAAACTTGGGAACTAATGACAATCCACAGTGCATTAATTTAGGGGTGGGGTGTTCTGAACAAGAAAAAGCCGCATTTATTAAATTGTTTAAGGAATTTAAAGATGTTTTTGCATGGATGTATGATGACCTTAAAACTTTTGACCCTAAAATCATACAACACGTCATTCCTATCAAACCCCAAACCTTGCCCTTTCAACAAAAATTAAGAAAAATGCACCCTAAGCTTGAACCGATCGTCAAAAAAGAATTAAATAAACTCCTAAATGCTAAGATAATTTTCCCAGTTAGGCACACGCAATGGGTTTCTAACCTTGTCCCTGTCTGGAAGAAAAGTGGGGAAATCCGACTATGCGTCGATTTTCAAAACCTTAATAGAGCGTCGGATAAAGACAACTACCCTGTCCCACCCATGGAACAGATCCTTCAACAGGTATCTAGTTCTGAGAGACTATCCTTATTGGATGGTTTTTCAGGGTACAACCAAGTCCTGATGTCTCCTCCAGACCAACTTAAAACTACCTTCCGCACTCCATGGGGCACCTACGCTTACAGGAAAATTCCCTTTGGACTGATTAATGCCGGTGCCACTTTCCAGAGAGCGATGGACATTGCTTTCTGAGGCTTAATAAATCAATCTGCCGTAGTTTACTTAGATGATGTCACTGCATTTTCAAAAAACAAAACTGATCATCTAGCTCATTTAAGAGTTGTTCTACAGTGATGTCATAAATACGGCATTTCCTTAAATCCTAAAAAATCTATCTTCGCAGTAGAACAAGGTAAACTCTTAGGATTCATTGTGTCAAGCAAAGGGATGATTATCAACCCTGAAAGGACTCGAGTCATCTCGAAACTTCCCCCTCCCTCATCCAAAAATTCCATGTAGTCTTTCTTAGGCCAGATAAACTTCATCAGGAGATTCGTTCCCAGTTTCTCCGAGATGGTGAGACCTTTACAGAATTTAATTAAGAAATATGTGCAATATCATTGGGGACCCTTAGAAAATCAACCTTTCAATTCAATAAAAAAGGCCATAATAGATGCTCCTTCTCTCATGAGCCCCGAATTTTCGCAAGACTTCACGCTCTACATGTTTGCTTCTGACTGCTCCTACGCTGCCATCCTAACTCAAAAGAACGCTGAAAACAATGAAGTACCCATTGCCTTTATGAGTTATGCTTTCAAAGGCACGGAAATTAATTACCCAGCAGTAGATCAGCAAGCCTACACTGTTTTTAAAGTAGTCAAGCACTTCTGATCTTATCTTTTGAAATCTAGGACGAAAATTATTGTCCCTTACCCAGCCGTCAGGAATCTGTTAGTGCAGAAAGAATTAGGCGAAAAGAGGGCGAACTGGGTCACTTCCTTACAGGAGTATGACATATAAATCACCCCAGCTCAAATAGTGAGAGGCCAAGGGTTATGCAAGTTAGTTTCTGACTCAACGGCAGGAAAGCAAGAAGAAAACGATATGTCAAACCTAGGACAGCACAATCAAAATGCAATCTGCTGTGCACAAAACTCTGTCAGTCCATGGTATGAGGATATAAAATTCTGTCTTGAACATGGGTCAGCCCCCCGTCACCTGGATCCCACTAAAAGAAGAGTGTTAATATTGATATCTACCTCCTTTCAATTGATTAATGGTATTCTGTTTCGTCAAAATTTTGATGGAGTACTAATGCGCTGTCTTGAGAAAGACGAAGCAGAAAAAGTCTTACTAGAATTGCATGCTGGAGAAGATGGTGGGCATTTTGGTGCTGACACCACTACCCATAAAATTTTGAGAGTCGGTTATTACTGGCCCACACTTTTCATAGACACTCATGCCTTGTGTCGCAAATGTATTATTTGTCAAAAGCATCAGGGCGGTTACAGAAACCAGCCTTTCCTTTGCATCCTGTTTCAGTAGACTCCCGTTTTCAGCAGTGGGGTCTTGATATTATAGGTCCAATCAATCCGCCATCCTCACAGCAGCATAAGTTTATCATAACAGCAACAGATTACTTCACCAGGTGGTCTGAAGCTACCGCATTAGGAACTGTGAATACCAGTCAGGTAATTACCTTTTTAAATTCAAATATTATTACTCATTTTGGTATCCCTGACTGTTTAGTATTCGATAACGCTTCTTATTTTTCATCTCTTGAGATGAGAGAGTTCACTCTAGAAAAAGGAATTAAATTGAAGTATTCTGCCAGCTATTACCCCCAGGGCAATGGATTGGCAGAATCAACAAATAAGAATCTGATTAAAATCATCAAGAGAATGGTATCTGAAAATCACAAAAACTGGCATAATGCACTGTTAAATGCAATCTGGGATGATAGGGTAACACCAAAGACTGTTGTAGGTAACTCTCCCTTCTTTCTCGTTTATGGAAGAGAAGCAATTCTGCCACCACATATTCTTCTTCCCTCACTACAACTTTCACAGAAAATACAAGAAGAAGACTATCCCCCTTTGGAAAACTGAATTAATGCCTTAATGAAACTAGAAGAGGTAAGAGCTCAAGCTAAACGTAAGTTAGATTAGCATCAACTAGTGGTCAAAAGATGGTTTGATTCTAACTCTGCCTCTGATAGGAACTTCGAAGTAGGTGACCTTGTCTTGAAATGGGACAAACCGCATGAGGGAAAGGGAGAACACACGAAGTTTTAGAACTTATGGCTTGGACCATTTTTAATTGCTGAGAAATTGGGTCCCAGCTCTTTCCGATTACAGAATCTAGAGGGACAGCTAGACACCTATCCGGTGAATGGCCAAGCTCTAAAAAGATATTTCGCTTGATGACAACCCTATGTATACTGTGTAAATATTTCTCTTTTGTTTGCTTTTCTTTTACTGTTTTGGTTTGGATTTTTCCCCTTGCGTTTATCAGTTTTTTTCTTTTTGGAAATACATATACCTGCATTTAGAACTGTTCAGACAAAGAAAAAAGAAAATTCTTTCACTGAAATGACTGCTAAAAAATTGTCTAAACATCAAGTATAATGTACTTCTGAAATTTAAAGCCATGTTGAGCAAAGACTGTTGTTTGAAAGAAGCTAACTGATTTCGATCTCTGAGTGAAGCCTGTCACGATCATCCATTATCTTCTTATGCTATCCCTGTTCCTTAAGGGAATGACTCAGAAGATGTCTCCCTGCCTTAGAAGATCAGTTTTGTAAACAAACCATTTCTGAATCTTAATGAAGGACAGTTTAAAAAATTATTTCAACGTATGTAAAAATATGTCTAAAAAATCATAATTTTCAGCGTCACCCCGCTCAATTATATATCTTTAAAAGTTAAATAAGTCATAAAAGAGTTGTGGGAAGTGCTTGTAAACCCACCGGGATGCTGAACAGGTCTACTGGCAGCAGGTAAATGCATGCATGATGCCAAGACAACTTCATCGGGGTACTGAACATGCCCGCTGGCAGCAAAGCAATGTCGAGTATATGAAAATTTGCAAATATGGAATCTCTTGACCTTAAAATGTTCTTTATTCTGATCTGGAACTTCTTGGCAGGATACGGATGTTAGAGTGGGTTAAATGGCAACCCTGTCGAGGCTATGGATGTCTGCTGACAGCAGTGGCTCTGTCAACAATATGGGAGATTTATCTTTAATATCATGACTCGCTTGTCTTAAGACTATTATCAGTTTTCATCTTTTTAGCACATATGGAATTCTTTGATTAATAATGATGTTTAAACAATTTTCTGGTTGTTTTTGAGTTAGAATTATTCTCATTATCATAATCTGAAATTGTTCTTCTGGCAAAGATAACTGCTTCTACCAGTGTGTCACCATTCTTGGTA
>JASDQU010819508.1:0-13933 GCA_032191745.1 Picea mariana | reverse complement strand
CCTTTCTACCTTTAAGCGGAGGGGGGGGTCCGAAATCAGGCACGCATCTTCCCGACGGCTGAGATCAATGCGCCCGGATCAATGGTGCTCTGAATATCCCATCCTTCTCAACTTCTTTGTTCTTAGCCAGCGTGGGCCCCCTTCCCCGTCATGTAATCTTCTGTGCCATCTGTTCTTTTCTCAACCGTGCGATGAGGCTCACACCCTTTAGCCCCTTCCTCATCCTCCAACATCTGTCCGTCTCCCCCCCTCCTGGTCCACATGGTCCTTATCCCATCTAGTCATCCACTCATCATCTTCCATGTGTCCCTCTCTTTTCCACGTCAGTCTCTTGCCAAAAGCAAGCCCATCATATCTCATCTCCTCCCCCCACCGCCTCTCGTCTTCCGCCATGTGTTTTCCTCTGTCATCCCTCTCACACCTCATCACTTCATACCATGCCCTCATGATGTTGGTGCCACCACTCCTATTATGTTCCTTATCCTTCGCGCTGGCCAGCATGCCTTTTCATCAGGCAGTTCAGATAATCCAGGTGGCAGCACGAGGGGTAGTCCACGTCCCAAAGGTGTCGAGTTGGCCGGACCATCCTCAATCCCAATGAAGCAATTATTCTGGTAGTTGGTGGTGGTTAGACATCGCCTCCGCTATAATGGGAAAGTTCGACGATGAATTAAATGCACGTCGATTTGCCTATAGAACTGTCAGAAGTTCGATTGCGTCTGCCATAAGTTGCACGATCATTCAGAGGCTGCAGGTGTTGACTGTCAGAAGCCATGTAGACGCAAAGGTTTTAATGCAGCGTCTCGATTCTGTTGCTGTGGTTGTTTTGAGTATATGAAGGCGTTCTCGCCATTTTTGTATCTATCGATGGTAGAGAAAAGCTCCCGACTGTGAAGTTTTAACAACCATTCTAGTTTCCTGGTTATGCATCTGTATCTGATATTTCTTGTTTTATGAAAAACAGTTTCCTTCTTCCGTCTATGTTTTCGTCTCATACCAGAGAGTTTATGATCGAATGATTCGTGCAAATTGTTGCAGTAATGTTATGATAAAGGATTTGTTGTGACATTATTGTATTCTCTGGTCTTCTGTGTTTTAATGTAAAAGGATCTTGCATTCAAATGTTTTCTTCTCCAGTCTGTTACAAACCTGATGTTTATGAAAGACCTTCGCACTCTCCTCATGCAAGTCTTCCCCCTGCTCACCCTTATTACAACTCACTGTTTGAAGTTTATCTAAGACCTCATTTGCCCATGCATGTCTGGCCTAGTTTCAGAGTTGAGACGATATTGTTTTGAGTTTCCTTCCATTTGATCATCCCCTTTATAAACAAATTGTGACATTAAACTGATGGGTGTCGGGCTCTGCTCCTGCAAGCAATCCAGGAGTGACTTCCGATGCTAACATTTCTAGCATCATTGTCGGGGACGAAGTTGAATATTTTCCCCGGGATTGAATGATAACGATCAACTGATTCTGAAGGTGCATCAGTTATCATAACTTGAATATTTCTACTGTGCACCTGGCGACTCCAATGTGATAAATCCACTGGATCGAACCCGCTATTTTAATTGTGGCTTTCAGAGGCAGACACACGCGGTCTCATCCATAGCTGCCTCTAGCTACACCTGGAGTTGACTGAGAAGCGGTGCGCAGAAAGGGAAAGAGCTCTACAATAGAAGTTTCCATTGCTGAAACAGGTAATACACCATCCCCTTTTGTGAGAACTCCTTTTTCTCCTCCTCAGTTTCTGAATAGACCTCCCTAAGAGGTTTCTCATTTCTTGAATTTTGGGAGTGTTCCTGCTGAGTTTTTCCCTCCTGGTCTAGGATTGGAGGGAGAAATTCTTGTCACTCCCCTCTCCTCTGAAACTTCTCCTTGGCATAGAACAAGGACTATAGAAGATTTCCCTACTCCTGCACAAAAAGAAGCACCTGCTGACTTGAGTTCGTTAGCCTTCTCCTTGGACCTTCTCTTGTTTCCCACTCCACTTAGAGACTTATTCCCAGTAGCCCCTTCACGAAATCCTTCTCCTCCAAGTTCTCCTCCACCTAATATTCCTATGGCTGGTGCTAATCCCCCTCCGAATAGAATGGACGCCATAATCACTGCCAGATATGCTCCATTAATCCTGCCTCATCCTATGAATCCTCTCCCTGCTGGAGACTACTTAAAGTACATGCCCAAGTTCACTGGAGAAGGGGACATAACTACAGAAGAGCACTTGGCTGCTTTCTATAGTTATGCAGACAATCTAAACATTGAAAATGAAGATGTCTGGATGAGAGTCTTCGTCCAGAGCCTGGATGGCGAGGTGAGGAAGTGTTTTCCTGAGGCAATGGGGAGATAGGAAAGATTACATGTATTACATGACAGAGTTTGGGTCTCTGAAGAAAAAGGAAGGAGAGTCTATCTCTGACTTCTCCAAAAGATTCAATAAAATGTATAATAAGATTCCTGCAGAGATAAAGCCCTCAGAAGCCTCTACCCAAATTTCCTATGTTGGTGCATTTGACCCTGATTTATGCCTGTTATTGAGAGAAAGAAGAGCCACCTCCTTGTCTCAAATGAAAGATACGGCCATAGAAGTGGAATCCAACATATTAGTAGCTGACAGACTGAGGAACAAGGCCGACGTAGACAGAAGAAAGGGAAAATCTGAAGCCTCAACTTCTGGCTCATCGGTACCCCACCCTCAGGTGGATGAGCTGACCAAGATGATGAAGTTCCTGTCTGAAGAGATGGAGAGACTGAAGGTGGAAAGGAGGAAAGTGTACAAGGGCCCTCAGAGTGTCGAAAATAAAGGAGGTTTCAGGAGGCCAAATAATACTACTCCCCCGACTATGCACAGAGAAAGGGGAAGAGACAGAGAAGACCAGAGAATTCAGGCCCCTTTTCAAAACAATTTGGTGGCCAATGAGGAAGAAAGAGAAGCAGATGAGCTTGATCCTGAAATCCACTACCTAGAAGACACTCCTCCTTTTCCTCATCTCACTCAAGCATCTTACGAGGAGTCCCTCATGGATAGTCAGCTAAATGAATTGAGCAAGGGAGACAAGGCTACTGGTGGCCGAGGCAGGTATAACCTGAGGTCCGACAAAAAGACAGCAACACCTGATGTTCCTGAGCAGTCCACCAGAACAAAGAAACCTGCTAATGAAGTAGCAGATGCTCACAGAGGTAAGAAGGCTCAACCCCTCTCTCCCATTTTCCACAATCATGTTCCTGAAATAAGAGAAATTCCAAAGCTTACATCTTTTTTTAATTTCGAATACGAGATTCAAAAGATCAGAATCCCTGTGCCCCTCACTGAGCTAATTAAGCATGGAGAATTTAAAAAACGCTTCACTGAGCTTCTGAAATCTGAAGCCTCATGCCCTCCCACAGACTCCATAAACCTCCAAGATGAAAATCCTGCAGTGATCCTAGGTCCTATGGTAGAAGACAGAGATGATTCATCCCCTCCCTTCTACACCTCCCTAAACATACATGACAAGGTGTTGCATAATTGCTTGATGGATTCAGGAGCTTCTCACAACCTCATGCCTAAAACTGTCATGGAAGAGTTAGGAATAGAAGTCACCTGAGCCTATCATGACCTCTATTCCTTTGACTCCAGGAGAGTTCAGTGTCTTGGAGTCATTAAAGATCTGGTTGTGACCTTGTTTCAACTGCCCATGAAAAGTGTGGTCATGGATATTGTAGTGGCTGATGTCCCCCCCTAAGTTTGGTATGTTATTATCAAGATCTTGGATAAAAAGACTGGGGGGAGCCTTGCATATGGACCTCACATATGCTACTATCCCAGTGTTTGGAGGAGAGCATAGAAGACTGTACAGGGAAGCCCAATTGGCCTACATAATCAGTGATGAAGCCAACCCTACCAATCATCCCATCTTTGCCTTGGACACTGATTTAGGCTCCAGCTTACTACACCTCACCCATGCCCCCGAGCCTCCTCTGAAACTCAAAAAGCAGCCCACTATTTCCCCTGAAGTTCCTCCCTCCATCACCCCAATCTGGAAAAAAAAAATTGATGGAGCCTGTTCCCGAGAAGGTGCTGGAGCAGGGGTGGTTTTTGTGTCACCTGCTCAAGAGACCATATCCCTATCATATAAGCTGGAATTTGACACCACCAACAACGTGGTAGAGTATGAAGCTCTTGTTCTCAGTATGAGGACTGCAAAGGAAATGGGAATTAAAGAGATAGTGATATTTGGAGATGCCGAGCTGATTATCCAACATGTCAGAAATGCCTATTGTGCTAAAAATCCCCGGCTCAAGAATTACAGAAATGAGGTGTGGGACCTAATCGATAATTTCTTCCTGGATTTTAACATCTCTTTCATTCCGAGGGAAGAAAATACTTTATCCGATTCTTTAGCTGTCTCAGCTAGCTTGCTCGAAGTTCCTCTGCCGCCTATGGTCAAATTAGATGTTGAAATAAGGTATAGACCCTCTGTACCATACAATGTCAAACATTGGAAGGTATTTGAAGATGATCTGGAAATTGAGAAATTTCTCCAATCCGTTGATGATTTTTCTGCATTACACATAGATGAGGATCCTGACATGGAAGGTGACCATCACCCTGGGGAGTTTTTGAATAAAATTGTTGACCACCAGATTATTCAACTACAGAGAAATCACATCCCAAAAGGACTAATCCCATTAGAAAGGTTGTTCGATGGGAATGATGTGGTAGTAAAGGGTAGAGTTTCAGGTGATGATGCTGACACAACTGAGTGCAACATAGGCACACCAGAGGAGCCTAAGTTTGTCAAGTTGTCAAAGAATTTGACCGAGGAGCAGAGGGCCGAATATACTGAGTTCCTGAGGGAGTTTTCTGATGTGTTTTCATGGACCTACGAAGACCTCAAAACGTATGACACATCTGTCAATTAGCACAAAATCCCACTGAAAGAAGAAGTTAAGCCATTCAAGAAGAAGATGAGACAGATAAATCCCATGTTGCTACCTGTCATGGAGAAAGAGGTGAAGAACTTGTTGGATGCCCAAATCATTGTACCCTTGAGATATTCCGATTGGGTGGCCAATTTGGTTCCAGTAAGAAAGAAGAATGGGGAAATCAGACTCTGTGTCAATTTCAGGAACCTGAATAGAAGTTCAAGGAAAGAAAATTATCCCCTGCCCAACATGGAACACATATTGCAGAAGGTCACCGGTGCATCTAGAATATCCATGATTGATGGCTTCTCTAGTTACAATCAGATATCAGTCATGCCTGAGAACAGGGAAAAAACGGCTTTCACCACTCCTTGGGGCACATTCATGTATGCCAAAATGCCTTTCGGATTGATGAATGCAGGAGCAATGTTTCAGCGAGCCATGGACATAGCCTTCATCAGGGAGAAAGATAAGTTTGTGGTGATCTATCTTGATGACATAACATTTTTCTCCAAGTCTGATAAAGAACACCGTTGCCATCTGAGGAGAGTTTTTTCCAAGTGCCGCAAGTTCGGCCTTTCCCTTAATCCCAAGAAATATCTGTTTTCTATGAATGAAGGGAAGCTATTAGGCCATATAGTGTCAGCAGAGGGAGTAAGGATTGACCCTAGAAGAGTAGAGGCACTTCAGACCCTATCACTTCCCAGATCTAAGAAGGAAGTTCAGGCCTTTTTGGGGAAGATAAATTTTCTAAGGAGATTTGTCTCAAATATTGCTGAATTGGTGAAACACATCACAGCCATGCCCAGGAAAGGAAATGAAGTGAAATGGACTGCCGAACCCAGGGAATCTTTTATCCAAATAAAGAGAGCGTTGACTGAGGCACCTGTGCTAATCAGTCCTGATTATTCTAAAGATTTCCTGAATTTTTCTTTTGCTTCTTGTGATACAGTAGCAGCAGTTTTATTGCAGAAAATGATCGAGGGCAAGAGCAACCTATTTCCTTGTATAGCAAGGCATTGAGAGATGAAGAAATTCGGTACGAGATCATGGAGAAGCAGGCCTACGCCTTGGTGAAATCTCTCAAAGCTTTCAGAGTCTATGTCTTACATTCAAAGATCACTGCATATGTTCCTTCAGCCTCTGTGAAGGACATTCTTATACAGCCTGACATAGACGGAAGAAGAGGTAAGTGGATTGCCAAGATCCTAGAGTTCGATCTGGAGATCAAGCCCACCAAGATGACAAAGGGGTAGGGTTTAGCCAAGTTGCTGGCTGAATCCAATTGTAGAGCCTTGGGAATCAATTTCATCAACGAGCAAGCTGATTCATCCAACGCACATTTCCAGAATGCCTTATCACTAGCAGCATGCGCCTGGTACAAGGATATCTTGTATTTTCTGCAAGAATTGAGGCCTCCTGATGGAATGAAAAAGAACAAGGTGAGAGATTTAAAGCTCAAGGCAGTCAGATATTGCCTCATCGACCAAGCCTTGTACTGGAAAGACCCTCTAGGGGTATTTTTAAGATGCTTGGATCCACAAGAATCCCAGCAGGTTATTTCTGACTTTCATAGTGGCCTTTGTGGGGGTCATCATTTCTGGAAGACCACAACCCATAAGATCCTCCGAGTTGGGTATTACTAGCCCACTTTATTCCCTGATGTCTGCAGAAAAATCAAAGCTTGCATCAAGTGCCAGAAGTTTTCAGGGAAGCAGCAGCTCAAATCTCTGCCATTAAAGCCTGTCATAGTTTCAGCACCCTTTCAGCAGTGGGGATTGGACTTCATTGGATAAATTCATCCTCCCTCAAGTGGCCAGCACAGATGGATCCTCACTGCGATAGACTATTTCACCAAATGGATAGAGGTTGTTCCCACCAAGAGAACTTCCCACAAAGTAATTATCAGCTTCCTGGAAGACATCATAGCCAGATTCAGCTGCCCTAGCAGAATTATCACTGATAATGCTGTCACCTTCAGGTCTGAGCCTCTGATCAAGTTCTGTGAACAGTTTGAGATTTCGCTGATTCACTCTACTCCCTATTATCCTCAGGGAAATGGACTAGCAAAGTCTTCCAATAAAATCCTGATCAAGCTCATTAAGAAATTATTGGAAGACAATAAAAGGGCCTAGGATTCAAATCTTAAATTTGCACTATGGGCTGATCGGGTGATGAAAAAGAAGTCCCTGGGCATTTCACCTTTCCAACTTGTTTATGGGACAGAGGTTGTTTTCCCTACTCAGCTTGCCTTATCTGTGGTGAAGTTCCTCCAAGACCTTGAAGGAGAACCTGACCATATGGTCAAAAGGATTCATCAGATGGTGGAAGCGCAGTAGATTAGAGAGCAGGTCATGAACAAGGCCTACGATCATCAGCAGAAGATCAAACAGGTTTTTGAAAGGAGGGGCAGAAAGAAAGAATTCGAGCAGGGTGATTTGGTGCTCAAATGGGATGCACCCAGGAAGGATAAGGGCAAGCACAACAAATTTGATGCCCTTTGGTTTGGGCCTTTCAATATCCTTGAAGAAACAACACTTACAGGTTGCAGGATTTGGAAGGCCAAGAAGTTTTTAGTGGCCCAGTAAATGGGCATTTCTTGAAAAAATGCTTTTTTTGAGCCACGGTCGGCTCTTTTGCCTTGTAAATATTATTTTTGTTTTTGTTTTCAGTTTAATAAATGACTCCATAGCCCAACAGCAAGGCACTGAATCTGCAAAAGTGTTCTTAGAGAATCACCGGGACGACTCTATCCCCCATGGAGACAAATGTTAGCAATATTTCTTGTAAGGGGGTTAGAATGCAAAAGAATGGATTAAAAACCCACTTGTCCTAAGTTCTGAATGCAAGCACGCCCGTGGTAAACGACAAGCAAATCTGGAAGGCAGATATCAAAGCACCCAGATCAACGGCGTATGGGGGATTCCAGACCCCCCCCACCTTTCTACCTTTAAGCGGAGGGGGGGGGGGTCCGGAATCCAGGGCGCATCTCTTTGACGGCTGAGATTGAGGCGCCCGGATCAATGGCGCGCGAGGTGATTCCGGACCCCCCCGCCTTTCTACCTTTAAGCGGAGGGGGCGGTTCGGAATCGGGCACGCATCTTCCCGACAGCTGAGATCAACGCGCTCGGATCAACGGTGCTCTGAAGATCCCATCCTTCTCAGCTGCTCTGTTCTTAGCCAGTGTGGGCCCCCTTCCCCATCATGTAATCTTCTGTGCCATCTGTTCTTTTCTCGGTCGTGCGATGAGGCTCGCACCCTTTAGCCCCTTCCTCATCCTCTGACATCTGTCCATCTCCCCCCCTCCTAGTCCACGTGGTCCTTCTCCCATCTCGTCATCCACTCATTGTCTGCCATGTGTCCCGCTCTTTTCCACATCAGTCTCTCACCAAAAGCAAGCCCATCATATCTCATCTCCTCCCCCCACCGCCTCTCGTCTTCTGCCATGTGTTTTCCTCTGTCATCCCTCTCACGCCTCATCACTTCATACCACACCCTCATGATGTTGGCACCACCACTCCTATTATGAGCCTTATCCTTCATGCTATCCAGCACACCTTTTCATCGGGCAGTTCAGTTAATCCAGGTGGCAGCGCGAGGGGTAGTCCACGTCCCAAAGGTGCCGAGTTGGCCGGACCATCCTCAATCCCAATGAAGCAGTTATTCTGGTAGTTGGTGGTGGTTAGACATCGCCTCCGCCATAATGGGAAAGTCCGGCGATGAATTAAATGCTCGTCGATTCGCCTATAGAACTGTCAGGAGTTCGATTGCGTCTGCCATAAGTTGCACGATCATTCAGAGGCTGCAGGTGTTGACCGTCAGAAGCCATGCAGACACAAAGCTTTTAATGCAGCATCTCGATTCTGTTGCTGTGGTTGTTTTGAATATATGAAGGCATTCTTGCCATTTTTGTATCTATCGATGGTAGAGAAAAACTCCCGACTGTGAAGTTTTAACAACCATTCTAGTTTCCTGGTTATGCATCTGTATCTGAGATTTCTTGTTTTATGACAAACAGTTTCCTTCCTCCGTGTATGTTTTCATCTCATACCAGAGAGTTTATGATCGAATGATTCACATGAATTGTTGCAGTTATGTTATGATAAAGGATTTGTTGTGACATTATTGTATTCTCTGGTCTTCTCTGTTTGAATGTAAAAGGATCTTGCGTTCGTATGTTTTCTTCTCCAGTCTGTTACAAACCTAATGTTTATGACAGACCTTCACACTCTTCTCATGCAAGTCTTCCCCCTACTCACCCTTATTACAACTCACTGTTTGAAGTTTATCTAGGACCTCATTTGCCCATGCATGCCTGGCCTAGTTTTAGAGTTGAGACGATATTGTTCTGAGTTTCCTTCCATTTGATCATCCCCTTTATAAACAAATCGTGACATTAAACTGATGGGTGTCGGGCTCTGCTCCTGCAAGCAATCCAAGAGTGACTTTCGACGCTAACAGGAGGAATCCGTCAACTACAATCAGTTTTATAAATTTGAACAGGTGGTATTCAAGACTTCTTTTGATATAGATATCTAACATCATTAAGTCTCAAATTAATGTATAATTTCCAGTATAAATAAACCCATATGAATTTACAAGAATTTCATCGAATCATAAATAAACGCATATGAATTTACAAGAATTTCATCGAATGATCCTTGGGTCCATATTTATATGTATCGTAGAAACTGAAACCATTCTTCAACAACACAGAAAACATAAATTCCTATATACGACCATAAATTGAAATTTAAATAGAAACAGTAGAAATGCATAAGATATTTTCTTTTATTCTTTCAGTTTGGAATCATATCATTTCTCATAAGTAACAGCATTTTACTGAAATAAAATACCATAACAATAACACTGTTATTGATGAAGAATGATGTTGCTGACGAATTCAACTTGAACTTGCACCTAGATCATTTTTTACTCCTGCTTGTTAATCTCAGAAACTTCATCAGTACCTCTCAACCAATGTTAGGGGTACTTTTCTTCCCCTTATCCCTCGAGCTACAAAGGGGCCAAGAAAAAAACTAGAACAATATAGCTCTCAAGACTGTCTCGCAAGGAAGAGCTTCCACTCTTTCTCAAGCTTGAAATCCCAAATGTCACAAATAAAATAGGGTCAAACCAAATTAGTACTATGAAAAGTGAGATCCATTTCCCTTCTACCCCATTTTTTTTATAGGTAAATTCTCATTGACACTTGTCCACATGCACAAGTAATTAACCTTTTAATTATTTTAATTAATATTATTCACACACACACTTATCACACTCTCCTTAAGTTGCACAAGTAATTACTCTTTTTATTTTATTTAACAAGTCATTTTCCCTCACATTTCCCAATGTGTTCCTATTTTTGCTCTTAGTTGTCCCCTTGTTTCCCAAGTCGTTATTAAATGAGTGTCCCCTAACTAGATCTTAGATAGAGTTGGATTGGGAGTCTTCTTTTAGTTAGGATTTGTGGGAGATTAACTCAAGATGCTACTCTATCTGTACATTTGTTCTCTCATGTTTTAATTGCTTTCTATTTTTAAAAATCTCTTTATTATTTTCATGTCAACATGTCCATTTTACCCAACCTCTAATTTTTATTACATTTTTTTCTAGAGTTGACTTTATCTCAATTCTTTTAATTTATTTAATATTTTTATTTAGTTTCTCATTTACACTTAGACTTAGATTTAATCTTAAACTTAGGCTTAGACTCTTGTTAGGCTTCTGGTTTATAATTTACTAATTAATTAATTCCATGTTCTAACAAATTCTAAATATTTCATTAAGTTCTCTAGGCCATCTAGATTTATTGACTCAAAATGTAATTATGCGACGTGACCTACAAGACACACCTTCGCGTTGGAAGGGTGTCACTCATCTTTGACTAGTTTTGGAAGTTTGTGTGACCCTTGGAGTCAACACTCCATTCGATTGGCCTTGTAAGAGACTAAGGGCTTCTAAGGAATAAGGATTATGCCTTATTGCGCACCCCTTATATTTCCTCGTGAGAGATTGTCTCAGTTTTCCCTCACGCAATCGTGTACCTCTCAAACTAGGTAATAGTTAACATACAGTTCAAGCCATGGTAGGAGTGCTAGTAGGATGTGACAAGGATGTTGCTACACCTCTCCCTCAATCTCTGGTTCCTTTGCATGACCCATTTACTACTTATGTGAGTCTAATTAAAAAGCATCTTCAAGCCTGCATCCACTGACAAAAAAAATGTCAATAATCCATATACATAAATCATATTGTAATCAATAATATATCACATGTGTGTAAAATGAAATACTCAATCAAAATACAATCCACTCCCTGACTCAATCCAAAGTTAAAGAAAGTCCATTGATGCCATCAACATCCATAACCTATCATGTTAAGCCCTAATATTGGCTCATTACCCCTTAATTGGGGCATATTAGATTAGTAATGTTATTTTATTTATGTCGGCTTTAGGCCATTAGTTGTAATTTAGATTAGTAATTTTATTTTATTTATGTCGGCTTTAGGCCATTAGTTGTACTTATACCTCCTAGTCTCCTATATATACCAAGGNAAGGAGACATTTTCATTTTGAATCATCTTGTACTTGAACATTTAAGTGGGGTAAAAGGAGGTTGCCCCCTCGAAGAGGCTTGTTATCTGAAATTATCTCTGTTTCAAGACGTTGATTACTTTTCCCGAGGTTTTTCCATGCTATATTGATGTTTGGTTCTTAACATGTCATGTGTCCTGCACCCTCAGGAGAACTTGTCAATAATATATGTCAATACATATACATCTGAAAGTAATAATGAATTACAATACATCATCAACATCATATATAACTCATAATCGAAACGAAATCATAATTTACTATAGCCGGATCACTTGCACGCAAGTGTCCTCAAAGAATAAGTGAATATAAGTGTGGTCAATAGTACAAGATGTTACAGTTCCTGAGAAAGAATGCTACTTTCCGCCACTTCTTATGAATATTCACTCTTAAAAAAAATGTCTATCTTCTTAGGGCTACTAGGTTAAAACTTATGGACTTCACGCTGAACTAATAACCGAATTTTGTGTCATAAGACGTCCACTGCTACTTGTGGTTTTAAGGATGCACCTCAATCTCTTCTCCTTAAACTAACGACTTCAAGCTCATCATCAACAAACAGTTAGTTGGTGATAATAGGGTTGTTTTAAAACAGGTATACTCATTTCACCTAATCTGAGGCTTGATCTCTCTTTCATCTTCAATTAATTCTACTTATATGAGAATCAACCACTGGCACGTATAAATTATTACTATCCTATAAGGTAGATTATAATAGTGAGGTACTACCACTTTCAATAGAAAAATTATTGTTATCGTGACAGAAATTTTAAATCATTATAATTCAATTATTATGATCTATTATAATAAATACAATAAATGAAATGTTACATATTACTTGCAATTATATTATAATGATTATATGAGCGGTGGAATTCAACCTTATAATTCCATCTAAGATGCCTCATTAATCTTCTTTCATAATATATAAATTAAATTCTATTAAGGATTTTCGTCATAGTTGAACTTAATGATTGTACGAGGGTTTAACGAGATATGTATATAATATTTTTATATTGATTTATGTTGATAAGTCTTTGAGAAGTAACATTTTGGATCATGATTTATTCAAATTTTTGTTAATGAGATGTAATCGATATTTAAACGTCAAGAACATTATATTGAAATCCATTTATGACTCTATATTGTCGTTGGCTTTTAGTTATGATTTATACATACGAATAATCTTTGATTTATACATACCATAAGTTTATTTATGAATATCTTTGATTTACTACACATGCGTGTTCGGCATATAAACAATGCACAAGTTAGAGTGCCTCAGTCAGATAATTAAGATGTTCGATATTGTTAACCCAATGCTTTTCTAGAGAAACTTCTAGATATAGTGTAAATCCTTTAAGTAGTTCTTGACGAATAATAATTCTCTTACATTAATGAAGTATTTTTAATAGCATGCTATGTTGTTGCTATGTTGTTGAGTAATGGAGTTTTTTTTTTTTAATTATATAAATATAATAAACAAAAAAAAGCATATTGTTTTTCTTGTTTCCACCTTTTCCCTTGAGTTTAGTAATTGGAAGGTTGTTACAAACTGAAGGAGATGTTGGATAAAGGTTATATCGATTGAGTGTGTTCTCATGGGAGCACCAATTTTGTTTGTGAAGAAAAAGGATGGTACATTGCAGTTGTGTATTGATTACAAACAGTTAAACAAGAAGACCATCAAGAATAAGTATCTATTGCCTAGGATTGATGACATCTTCGATCATCTAAGAGGAGCTATAGTTTTCTCTAAGATCGACTTGAGATCTATATATCATCAAGTCAGGATCAAGGATGAGGACATCCATAAGAAAACCTTTAGAACAAGGTATGGACACTATGAGTTCATGGTGGTACCATTCAGAATTACCAATGCACTAGCTACCTTCATGTGCTTGATGAATAGTGTTCTCAGTAAGTATTTGGACAAGTTTGTCATGGTGTTTGTGGATGAAATTTTGGTGTAGTCCAAGACTATAAAATAGCATGAAGAGAATCTCAATATGGTGTTGCAAGTGTTGAGAGATCACTAGTTGTATGCTAAGTTCAACAAGTGTGACTTCTTTCATAAGGATATCTAGTATTTAGAACACACCATTTCAACAAAAGGAGTGGAAGTAGATCCCAAAAAGATCAAGGCAATTGTGGATTGGCTTTCTCCTCGGAATGTAATAGAGGAAAGATCTTTCATGGGATTAGATGGGTATTATAGAAGGTTTATAAATTGATTTTTCAATATTGGTAATCCCATTACTTCATTATAATGAAAAGGAGAAAAATTTATATGGTCAACAAAGTGCGAAGCAAACTTTCAACATTTGAAACACATTTTGACAAATGCCCTTATTTTGAATATTGCAAACCCTAAAAAGGATTTCTTGGTTTGTGTTATCACTAAAATTTCGTCTGCACAGGACG
>JASDQU010819503.1:17319-35177 GCA_032191745.1 Picea mariana | reverse complement strand
CACCCGAAGCCATACAACATCGGGTGGCTTCGTCAAGGACGAGATCTCCATGTCAACCAACAGTGTTGATTGTCATACGACATCCAACCCTTCAAGGATGAGGTATTATGTGATGTTGCCCCACTGGATGTCTGTGATGTTCTCTTGGGCCAACCATATATGTGGAGACGCCATGTTGTTTATGAGTCTCGACCCCATAGTATCATTGTTACTTTGGGGGGTCATCTCTACAGAATACTAGAGGTAGTTTTGACTATTGTTCCACCTAAGAAGTGTCGCAAGGTAGTATCTCATACTACAAAATTCAGCTTCTTCACAATCTGTTCAAAAGGAGAACAAAAGGAGACTGCAACCACTATAGCCTTGCCCCAAGCACCTTCTATCCAACAGAAGAAGGTCGACAAGGATGCAACAAAGTGAAAAGATTCCTTCTGCACATCATCCTCTCATGTATCTCAACTTGTTGAACAACCTCAACCTGAACAGGTTCGTGACATATTTCCACAAACTGAGCAGTGCAACGTCTCCAGCAAGATAAGCAGCTCACCAAGATGCAGATTCAAAAAATGATTTTCCCTCTCCCCCAGGAACTCAATGCAATGGATACCATTTCTTCCTAAGGAGTGAGGATTGATCTAGGTGGATATCAATGGCCACCCACCTTTTCCAAATGGATCAAAACAGTTTTCTAGCAATTTTGGCAATTTACTATTTTTAGCAGGTTTTAACTTCTGGGGCCATTTTGAGGGCCCAAATGAAGGTTTTTTGATATCTAGATTCTCAATGATATCCAAAGGCATATTAATCCACTAAAATGAATCTTCTCGATGATACCTTTCCAACGAGCTATCACACGCCTAAAACGGAGATCGTATGCAAAAGTTACAACCCCGGGAAGTTGATGTACTCACTTACCCNTTTTGGATGTCTAGGGTTTTTGGAATTCATGCTTATTGTAAAAAGGCCTTCAGAGCCTCATTGTAATCATATTCTTGCAAATGCGAGTAGCCGTCACATCTCTTCTTAGAGATAAGATGCCACCATTCTAGCGAGTCTTTCACTCTGTATTTTTACAGTCTCTATACATTTCTTTCATTAATAGAAATCATGTACTACTGCATATCTGTGTTTATGGTTGCATCTCTGATACATTTCTTTTATATTATTTAATATATGCAATATCTCTGTGCATTTCTTTATTATATCTCCGCTCTCATTTTGTGCCGAAAATAATCTGGATCAACTAGCCTACAAACATGTTTACAATACATAATATAATTGGTCTCATCCTTGGGGATATTACAATCCCCTCCCCTTATTTTTGCACTGTCCTTAGTGCAAACTTTACGCAACATCAACAAGATTCCCAAAATCTTCAAAAATATGCGGGTATTCCACCCGCATAACATCTTCATGCTCTCATGTCACGTCCTCGGGACCATACCAAGTCCACAGGACCTTCACAAGCCCTATGGCTTGATTCTTGAGTTGTCTTCTCTTTCAGTCCAATATGCGGACCGGATGCACCTACAAGACGCCTTCTTGCTCCACCTGAATCACATTCCAATCAATCACATGATTAGGATCAGGTATATATTTCTTAAACAATGAAACATGAAAAAAATTATGCACCGTCATGGATGCAGACAATGCAAGCATATATGAAATGTATATATATGTATAAACAGGAAATTCTAATAACATTATAACCTGTATACAAGATACACAACATACAATAAATAGAGAATTGTACTTATCTTTTGATTGAGAAGACCTCCATATAAACATGGTCTAGAAGAAGGTACCAAACCTTAGAAACACTCCAACCAATGGTCTCTCTTCCCCACATGCATGTCCCACCCTAGGAGTGTGCACCTTCATTGTCACATAGTCCATCGGCTGTTACACCTCCCTTTCCTTGGGCTTCAACAACAGGCTGGACCGGAAGTGTTAGAGCACCATGGCTCAAGGAGTTCCAACTTCCCTCAGAGGTCTCCAATTGGCATCTTCCCCGAGCTACTCTTTGTAGTCAACATTCTAACTTTTATCAACATCATCTCATCTGCATCACCCACATGCAATTATCATGAGGAAACATAAAATAATTTATTTAGAAACTCAAACTTAGTTCAAAGGGAATTCATCTTTTTCCCAAAACATGAAATTCTATTTCATAATTCATCTTGGACTTTTCCATATTATGAATGCAACCATCCTTGTGGTTTTCCATAGGCACCAAACTACATACCATTTTTCTGCAAGGCTTCATCTTGCATACTGCCAACAATTGTTAGTATTTCTTGTACATCATAATTCAATTGCAATATGTACAGAACCATATGTAGTGAACTTAGAATTTCCTGCACCTAGCAATTCAATCACAATTACCCAACAATTTAATAAAATAGAATGACTCATCATTATATGCATATGCATACTATCTGTAAGTTCATTACTTCTTTTTCTGAACAAGAAAATTTCCTGTAGTCAATGCCCATGTGACTACTTGACTTGCAACTTTCCTGTTGCAATGTCTAACACCTCCCTTAAATGTCCTTAACTTCATGAGTTAACAACATTTTAGATGTTAGTAACAATTATTTCCATTCAATAATATATATGCATGTAGTTACAAAACACATTCAGTCATTGCATTTAGTATACAATTCTATCACTTACTATGCATGAGCACAATTCTTAGTGCACACTTATTCAATGCACCTTGCATTGAATTACATAATGCTCTTTATCTCAATCATGTATCTCACCTTCCATAAGTTGGAATTATGGCCAATGTGTTGACACATTCTCCACACACTACCTATTGTCTTCCCAATTAATTTGATGCCTTCCTTTTCAACCTGAACACTACACCAAGAATATAATTCTGTGGTGTTCATTAGTGTTAGAAAAAAGGTTGCAGCCCAAGTTTTATTTAAAAGTAGGAAGCTTTTAGTACCTGTGTGGCTCACAACCTTTCCATATTCGTACCTTGCCATATCCAACCATGTCCTAGTCTCATATATGACTAGCTTACTGACATTCATTCCTATAACCAATTCTTATCTTTAATTCTTTGGTTACTACCCCATAACCAAATTAACATGAGATTCTACTATGTGAGTGTGTGCATTCATAAGCTAAAAATATTTGAATTAATACAGGCCTCCAACCTTTACCACATCCAGTGGTATGCACTCAATAATATAATCCTGTGATTTATAACATAACTTTGGCTGAGGAAATTCTTACCTAAATTTCCTTTAAGCAATTATGCAAAAAGAGTAATAAAAACTCATACCAACATGACTGCCATTAATAAATTTTATACTACCTGAAAATATGATGGCAATAGAAGCTTCCATGCTTCTTTTATCAAATCTATAACTAAGACTTCAACTCTCTATTGCTTCACACCTTATGCAACAACATCACCAACAACACTTGAAAACTGCAAGATTTCTTTCCTCTGGCTAACCCAACAAACCATAACATACTTGCTGCCACCGAAATCACAACAACTTCATTCCCATGCACAAATTTTCCTTGCTGAACCCAGAAGTCTTCAATTCTTCCCAGATTCTTGAATCTTCTTGTGCTCTCATTGTAGTCACTGTAAATGATTATTTCTTCCCTGAGCACTTTCGATGTAGTGCCCCTACCTCAACGGGGTCTACTGACCTCCCGGTCAATGGATCTTTCAATATTCTGAGTCGAATTGACTCTTCGAGCTCGTGATTGAACCCAAAAAAATTATACACATGCCTCCTTTTCTCCTTTAGGTGCAGGTCCTAACAAACCTATAGGCTTATTCCTGCGTGCTTCCAAAACTCCAAGTTTCGGGCGCTTTCCCCTTTTTCATTAGCCCTTTCCTTCATATGAATATGGGCTATGACCTCATGGAAAATTGTGATTGCAGGCATGGGCAAGAGTGGTTTTAGGCCAACCCACTTTTCATCCCGTAGTTCACCTCCAACTACCATGCATCACTTTGTTAAAACCGTGGTATAAATTGTAGCCCATTGTCAAATTTTTAACATCTGAGCAAGTTTTGGCCCCGTAATGCAGCTCGTCAGTTGATATCCAATCCCTTGGTGATGATCCATGATCAACAACTACTATATATCCTCCTTCCAGACGTGATCCCATATCTACATGATCTGTTGACACGCAGCTCCCTTCCAAATTGATGGCTATGGTTTATTCTGGCTCTCCAGCCCTAAGGAGTTTCAACTCTCAACTAACTGCTTTTCCCCATATGACAATGTTGTGGAGTGGAAGATTTAATGATACCTATCCTCAATAATTGGACAATTTTGATGAACTCCGAATCTTCGGCCTTCAAGAGTTCTCACGTCTCCACACACACAAGTCTCCAGAGTGAATTTCCTTAGAGTGACAGATCTTCTTCCACACGTCCTCTCCAAATCAATGACCCTAATTCTCTTCGGGACTTCAAATATTTCTGACCAAGACCAGATCAATGGTCCTTCGACCTCCTCCTTGATCAATGACTGAGATCTCCTTAGGGACTTCCGGACTTCGACAAGTCCACTCTCCTGAGCACACAAGGGTTAAGTCTCGTGCACTTACCTCTGGATCCAACGGTTGCTGGTCCTTCACACTCATACCTAATGGATTGGATCCATTCCTCTCCTCTGCACTTCCTTTGTTCTACTTGACGTTGAACTAATGGTCCAGGCTCCTCCCCACAACCGATCTGATGGTTGTTGTCGCTCCTCCTCCTAATATTTTTACTTCTTCCTCCTTGGAAGATTTTTTCAGTGTTCAAAGGCTTCGACCTTTGACCTTTCTCCCGTGAGTCCACCTCTTATGACGCAGAAGCCACCCGGCACACGTCCGCTTCCCACCAGGACCTTCTCTTTCCTCGACCCGAAGAGCTGAATTGCTCTCCCAATCCCTTATCGAGATTTTCTGCACCCACAAAATGCTTCTCCGACAACCTCCCTTTGCCTTATCGGGAAATCGAAACTTGCGCGGTAGTGAGTCCTGCACTCGGGTCTCAAATTCCCGAATCCCGATGGTCACTCACTCGCAGCTTTCCTTACTCTTATCGAGAATTTCTCCTTCGAGAAATCGGCCTTTACGAGGTCGTGAATCTCACACCTCGTGGATTCCCAGTTCCCAAGCTCCGATGCCACTTGTCCACCTTTACTTGTGCTCTGTGGTCCCCACACGCTAACCACTGGATGCCGAGATATCACCACTCGCAACCTCGAAACCTCTGGCGCCAACCTTTGCACTTTGAACTCATGATCCTCTGAGCTCTCGATATGCTGATGCCACTTGTCTTCCTCTAGCCATAACAGTAGCCCACGCGACCCCTCTATCGGGATATCGCACTTCACTGCTTCGAGCTGCAAGTTTATTATGCTCTTGCAAACCCCGATTTTCCGATCCCCGATTCCTCGGGATCTCCTGACACGTGTCTCACATGATCGATGGTTCTGAGTCTATCGGGATATCACCCCTCATGACATTGTGATATTTGCTACGCCAACTTGGGACTTCAACTCACGATTATCCGATACACGATGTCCTGTGCAGATCCAACAGCTCCCTTTGTCTCGGATCAACGGCTCTGGTCACGTCAGAAAATTGCTAATCGAGGTTTCAACACACAAAACTCCTGTCTCCGGAATCCCGATTCTCTGATCCACGCTTCTTGGGATATCTTGCCACGTAACCCTCCTGAAAATCAACGGTTGAGATCTTTTCGAGAAATCACGAATCACGATTTCATTCTACCAGAGTTCCAAGACCACAGAAACTCCAATTTTCTGATGAGTCAAATCCCGATGACTCCTGCTCCTTCTCTGCACGCTAAGGCCTAAACTGTGCGTGAATTCCCTAGGATCTGACGGCTGGAGGGACTTCGCTACTTCCTTCGACGAATCCTGACCTTCGATTCCTCCTTCTCGCGATTTCTCTAAAATGCCAAGTATTTTCTGCTCGAGACTTGCTCTCCAAGCCTACGCCTGCAAATCCTTCTTGACCCTTCTTCAATAAACTCCCTGTGGCTCTCTTTCAATGATACCATAAAGGTGCTAAACCTCCTAAGATTTTCCACTCTGATTCTTCATATGGATTTGTGCGCACTCCTCGCACTTCGACGTTCAATGAATTCGCAAGTGTTGAATCCTTCCGACTCTGTGCACTCTCTGCAGCAGCAGTCTTCAACTTCCTCTGCTCAGATTAACAACTGATACTTTCGTTTCCACCTGCACGCTCCTTGCACGGCTTCAAAAAACCAAATAAACTTCTGGGCGAATGAGAACAAAGGTTATACTACTAATCCCTCATCAACGCACTCTTTGCGGATGAATTCGACTGCACTCTATGCAGGAATCTCCTGGCTCAAATAGAGAAACAATTGAAACTCATTCTCTCCGTCAGACTTCAGTTTAAAACATGAAATCACATGCATAGCATATTCAAAGAAAATGCATACAAGAAACAAACATTCAAGAGCATATCAACAATACATAGAGAAAGCAACACAGACCATGAACTTGAATCAAAGACTCTTTCTATTAATTCAACAGCCTATACATGGGTGTTCTTCATACAATATTCTCTGCTTGCTCTGCTCTTCTCCTGAATGCTTGACTTTCTCTCATGTTACAATGATACAATGAGGGTTTCTATATCCGTTTTCCCTCCTTCCTTCTAAAATTGTCTAATCTAGAAATAAATCCTATCTACCTGCATTAACTAGATTAAATGCCTTCTATCTATTTCAGACAAGAGTGTATGGCTTGAGGTCTGATACAATATACAAAGGCGCTCCTTCATAAAGGATTCATTAAAGGTTTTTCGCTTCCATTTCAAAAAGTTCTTAAAGAAATGTGTCAGGTGTTTAAAAACACATGCGCTGGCTCCACGCTCGCTTGAGTAATTGCGATGCTCCTACATCATACTCCTCGGCTTGAAAGTTTTCATGGGCTCCTATCCATAAGCTCCTGCATAGTTTGTCCATGCTTTTGAATCTCTGCTCCGCTTTCCCAGCTGGCATCTTCCACTGGATGGTTCTTCCATTTGACCAGATACTCATAGTATTCCTTTCGTCTGGTCCTCTTGCTCACCCTCTTATCAAGTATACGCTCCATCTGTGGCTTCTCTGCTATTGGCATCTGCTTCTGCCACTGGATTTCTGGTTGTTCATCACTTCCAGCTCCTTCTTCTTCAGCCTTATATGGATATAATTCTGAGACATTGAACGTCGGAGATATTCCAATCCCATCCGACAATTCAATCTCATAAGCGTTCTCTCCTAATTTCTTCAGGACTCTGCATGGCCCAATTTTCTTCATCTTGAGCTTGATGTATGTTCCCCTTAGGAACCTTTTCTTCCTCAAGTGTGCCAGAACTAGATCACCAACTTCGAATTGAAGTTGTCTCCGATGCTGATCTGCTCTGCGCTTATACTCCTGGTTTGACTCCAGTAATCGCTGCTTCACCCTGCTATGAATTTCTTCCATCGCCTCTGCGAATTCTTCAGCACTTGCACTCTTAGTCATTATCTGCTCTGAATCCCTCAGTTCAGATACTCCCCTCAGCTGCTTGCCATATATAATCTCAAATGGACTTTTTCCTATGCTCCTGTTCACTGAGTCGTTGTACGCGAACTCTGCTTGTGGCAACACATTATCCCAACTGCTGTGGTGCTCTGTCACCAGGCTTCTCAATAAATATCCCAGACTTCTATTTACTACCTTTGTTTTCCCATCTGTCTGAGGATGATAGGCTAAACTAAACATCAAGTTAGTTCCCATTTTCTTCCAGAGTGTTCTCCAGAAATGTCCAATAAATTTTGTATCCCTGTCCGATACTATGCTTCTGGGTAAACCATGAAGTCTAACAATCTCTTTGAAAAACAAATTTGCGATATGAGTCGCATCGATGGTCTTATGGCATGGAATAAAATGTGCCATTTTGGAAAACCCATCGACCACTACAAAGATTGAATCATGCCCTCTTTGCGTCCTCGGTAATCCCAATATGAAATCCATGCTGATTTCATCCCACAGCCTCTCAAGTATGGGTAATGATTGATAGAATCCTGTATTCTGCTTTCTGCCCTTTGAGTGTTGGCAAATCCTGCACCTGTCAACAAACTTATTGACATCCGTTCGCATCTTCGGCCAAAAATATTCTTCACTCAGCTTTGCAAACGTCTTATCGTGGCCAAAATGTCCTGCTAATCCGCCACTGTGCTTTTCTTTTAGCATATTCTCCCTCATGGAGCAATTCAGAATGCATAACTGGTTTCCTCTGAACAACAGTCCATTCTGGATCATGTAATCTATCCATGGGCTTCTGTCTCTGAGAACTGGATTCTCAGCTGCCTCATATGCCTCTGCAAAATCAACATCACTTGCATACATGTCCTTCAGATTTTCAAAACCCAATGTTTTGACTCGAAACTCCTGCAGCAACAAACACTTCCTGCTCAAAGCATCAGCCACTTTGTTAGCAGTCCCTGAAATGTGTTTAATTACAAATGTAAAATTCTGCATATACTCTACCCATTTTGCATGTTTCTGATTCAACTTCTCTTGTTGACTCACAAACTGTAGTGCATGATTATCACTATACAGAATAAATTCCCTCAGAATCAAATAGTGCCTCCAATTCTTTAGCGCCTGTATGATAGCATAAAACTCTTTATCATACGTGGAGTACTTTATTTTCGCTTCATCCAGCTTCTCGCTGAAATATGCGATTGGTCTGTACTCCTGGCTCGAGACCGCTCCTATGGCAAAGCCACTTGCATCACATTTCACCTCGAACACTTTCGTGAAATCGGGCAATACCAAAACCGGCTGTTTGGTGATCTTTTGCTTCAACAGATTGAAGCTTTTCTCTGCCTCTTCAGTCCAGTGAAAAGATTTATGTCTTTTTTTGACAGTGTCCATCATCGCTACGCTAATTCCACTAAAATTCTTGATGAATTTCCTGTAGAAACTAGCCAGTCCATGAAAACTTCTCACCTCAAAAATATTTCTCGGTGATGGCCAATTCTTGATTACCTCCACTTTACTTGGATCCATCTTCAATTCATTTGCTGATATGACAAACCCCAAGTAAATGAGTTTTGTCTTCATAAATGAAGATTTCCTCACATTGATCAACAGCTTCTCTTGCTGTAGCTTCCTCATTACTGTAGCTAAATGCTTCAGATGTTCTTCTCTTGATTTGCTAAAAATCAATATGTCATCTAAATAAACAATGATAAACTTACCAATGAATTCCTTCAACACTTCATTCATCAGCCTCATGAATGTACTCGGTGCATTCGTTAAACCAAACGGCATGACTAGCCATTTGTACAGCCCTTCATTTGTCTTGAATGTTGTCTTCCATTCATCTCCTTCCCTCATGCGAATTTGATGGTATCCGCTTTTCAAATCAACCTTTGAAAAAATTTTTGCTCCACTTAAACAGTCCATCAAGTCATCCATTCTTGGTAGTGGAAACCTGTACCTGATGGTTATTTTGTTGATGGCTCTGGAGTCTGTACACATTCTCCAACCTCCATCTTTCTTTGGACTCAGTACCGTTGGAATGACACACAGACTTAAACTTTCCCTAACCAATCCTTTATCCAACAGTTCCTGTACCTTCCTTTTAACTTCTTCGTTCTCCTGCGGCGTCAACCTGTACGCAGCTTTGTTCGGCAAACTCGCTCCTGGTATGAGGTCTATGTGATGACTCACACACCTCATTGGTGGCAACGAATGAGGCAATTCATCTACCACTATGTCAGCGAACTCCTCTAGCAGTTCCTGAATCTCTTCCGGCAAATCATCCACTCTTGTGCTGGTCAAAACAACCCTTGGTTTTCTGACCACAAAGAACTGTGGATCTTCCTTCTTCTTTACTTCCGCCAGAAGTTCCTTCCCACTCATGAGAAGTATAGTATTCCTCGGCTCTAGCTTTACTTCTTTGTCTTTAATCAGAAGTAACATATGAGTCCTCCCATTCTTCTCCAGAGTATACGTGTTCATCTTCCCATCATGAACTACGTTCCTGTCATATTGCCATGGTATGCCTAGCAATAAATGACATACATCCATAGGAATAACATCACAGAGAATTTTATCATTATATCCTCCTATCTTGATGTCAACTAAGCACTGTTTAGTGACACTCACCTGATGTCCCTTCTGTAGCCATGAGACTTTATATGGACTTGGGTGATCTGTCATTTCCAGCTCTAGTTTCTCCACCATATCGGTTGAAACGAGATTGTCGGTGCTTCTGCTGTCCACAATAACCTTGCATTTCCTGTCCTTGGTCTTGCATGCGGTTTTGAACAGTCTGCTTCTCTGAGCTGTGTCCTCCACTTCCTTCTCGGGTGTTAAGAGAACTTTTTGCATCATCAAAGACCTTCCATCTTTTGAGTCTTCTGCTTCAGCAGCTCGCCTTTGTGCCTCGATGATGTGAGCTTCTCCTTTATCTGTCTTCCTGTCTGGACAGTCAACTGCTTTGTGTCCATTTTTCCCACATGTGTAGCATGTGATGACTCCTCCTTGACCTCTTCCTCTATCTCTGGTACAAGGAAAAGTACTGTTATCCACGTATCCTCCATCCAGTTCTACCTATTTTCTTCGTTGTTTAGCGTGCTGGCCTCGCTGAGAACTTCCACCTCTTTCCATTCTGGTCTGAGGCTTTTTCTAGTCATCCTTAGATTTTTGGAACTTGTCTTGGGTAACCAATTTACCTCTCAGCTGGCTCTTGCCTTTGCACCGCTGTGCTGGCTTACGGCTTAGTTTCTCTTTTGCCTTTAATGCCATTTGATATGAATCCTCCACCATTCGGATGGTTTTCATACTCATCTCATCCTAGATATCGTATCTTAAGCCATTCATATACCTGGCAACTTTTTCATCATCGCTCTCCCGATGACCTGCTCTGATATTGAGATTGTAGAATTCTTCGGTATACTCCTTTACTGTCATCAGTTTCTGTCTCAGGTTCTGCATTCTCTTGAACAATGTGATCTAATAATCCCTTGGGATGAATTTTTCCTTCATCTTGGCAATCATTCAATCCCAGCTTTTGATCTTTTGTTTTCCTTTGGAACGTCTGTCTGCTTGAAGTTCGTCCCACCATAATGCTGCATGTCCTTTCAGTTTGGTAACAACATGCCTAATCTTCTTATCTTCTTTGATATCTTCATAATCAAAGTAAGTATCAAGAGCTCGAATCCAATCCAGAAGCTCTTCTACATATAGACTTCCTTCGTAAGCGGGAATGTCCATTTTTGTCTTTGAACTCATCTGAGCGATAGCCTTAATTAACTGCTCATTTGCTGCATCCTCAGCTGCAACTTCTCCTTGTTGTTCAGCTTCATCTTCACCCTCAGAGTCGCTTAAGTCTCCAGCATTGGCTGTGCATCTCTGCGTTGCTTCCATGTCTTCCAATCTCGCTTTGAGATCGCGTATCTGTCTCTCCATTTCTGGATTTCCTGCTGGCCTGCCTCTTCTTCTCACCTCCCTGTCTTCTGGGTCAGGTGATTGTCTTTCCCTTCTTGGCGTCATGATGAATTCTTTCCTTTATTCCCTGCTACAGAAAACAGAGAACTTCCTTGCTCTGATACCACTTGACGCAGATGCCACCTGATGCACGTCCGCTTCCCACCAGGACCTTCTCTTTCCTCGACCCGAAGAGCTGAATTTCTCTCCCAATCCCTTATCGAGATTTTCTGCACCCATAGAATGCTTCTCCGACAACCTCCCTTTGCCTTATCGGGAAATTGAAACTCGCGCGGTAGTGAGTCCTACACTCGGGTCTCAAATTCCTGAATCCCAATGGTCACTCACCCGCAGCTTTCCTTACTCTTATCGGGAATTTCTTCGTCAAGAAATTGGCCTTTACGAGGTCGTGAATCTCACACCTTGTGGATTCCTGGTTCCCAAGCTCCAATGCCACTTGTCCTCCTTTACTTGTGCTCTGTGGTCCCCACACGCTAACCACTGGATGCCGAGATATCGCCACTTGCAACCTCGAAACCTCTGGCACCAACCTTTGTGCTTCGAACTCGCGATCCTCTGAGCTCTCGATACATTGATGCCACCTGTCTTCCTCTAGCCCTAACAGTGGCCCACGCGACCCCTCCGTCGGGATATCGCACTTCGCGGCTTCAAGCTGCAAGTTTCTTATGCTCTTGCAAACCCTGATTCTCCGATCCCCGATTCCTCGGGATCTCCTGACACGTGTCTCACATGATCGATGGTTTTGAGTCTATCGGGATATTTCCCCTCGCGACATCGTGATATTTGCTATGCCAAATTGGGACTTCAACTCACGATTACCCGATACGCGATGTCCCGTGTAGATCCAATGACTCCCTTTGTCTCAGATCAACGGCTCTGTTCATGTCGAAAAATCGCTAATCAGGATTTCAACACACAAAACTCCTGTCTCCGGAATCCCTATTCTATGATCCACACTTCTTGGGATCTCTTGCCACGTAACCCTCCTGAAAATCAACGGTTGAGATCTTTTCGAGAAATCACGGATCGCGATTTCATTCTACTAGAGTTCCAAGACCACAGAAACTCCGATTTTCCGATGAGTCAAATCCCGATGACTCCTGCTCCTTCTCTGCACACNTGCGTGACTTCCCTAGGATCTGACGGCTGGCGGGACTTCACTGCTTCCTTCGGTGAATCCTGATCGTCGATTCCTCCTCCTCGCGATTTCTCTAAAATGCCAAGTATTTTCTGCTCGAGACTTGCTCTCCAAGTCTGTGCCTGCAAATCCTGCTTGACCCTTCTTCAATAAACTCCCTATGGCTCTCTTTCAATGATACCACAAAGGTGCTAAACCTCCTGATCTTTTCCACTCTGATTCTTCATATGGATTTGTGCACACTCCTCGCACTTCGACATTCAACGACTTCGCAAGTGTTGAATCCTTCCGACTCTGTGCACTCTCTGCAGCAACAGTCTTCAACTTCCTCTGCTCAGATTAACAACTGAGACTTCCGTTTCCACCTACATGCTCCTTGCACGGCTTCAACAAACCATATAAACTTCTGGGTAAATGAGAACAAAGGTTATACTACTAAGCCTTCATCAACGCACTCTTTGCAGATGAATTCGACTGCACTCTATGCAGGAATCTCCTGGCTCAAATAGAGAAACAATTGAAACTCATTCTCTCCCTTAGACTTCAGTTTAAAACATGAAATCACATGCATAGCATATTCAAAGAAAATGCATACAAGAAACAAACATTCATGAGCATATCAACAATACATAGAGAAAGCAACACAGACCATGAACTTGAATCAAAGACTCTTTCTATTAATTCAACTGCCTGTACATGGGTGTTCTTCATACAATATTCTCTGCTTGCTCTGCTCTTCTCCTGAATGCTTGAATTTCTCTCATGTTACAATGATAAAATGAGGGTGTCTATATCCATTTTCTCTCCTTCCTTCTAAAATTGTCTAATCTAGAAATAAATCCTATCTACCTACATTAACTAGATTAAATGCCTTCTATCTATTTCAGACAAGAGCGTATGGCTCGAGGTCTGATACAATATACAAAGGCGTTCCTTCATAAAGGATTCATTAAAGGTTTGGCACTTCCATTTCAAAAAGTTCTTAAAGAAATGTGTCAGGTGTTTAAAAACACATGTGCTGGCTCCACGCTCGCTTGAGTAATTGTGATGCTCCTGCATCATCTTGGATCTCATATTCGATCTTGTAAATGTTATCTTTTCTGAGCTTTAGGACTTAGAATGAGTCCGTCTCCCATGCAATCCTTGCATTATCTATTTTTAGCTTTTCAATTTATTGATTCTCCTAAGGGTCTCAGACCTTCTGTTTCCTTTCAAAGGAAAACTTCGTGCCCTCCTGGAAGCCTTCTACTCAAAGCACACCTTGCTGATCATTTTCTACAAAGTGTTCACTAGCTATGTGAGTATATTGCTTTGATACTCTTTTCCCTGAACTTGACAAAGAGTTCTCTCTGTGCACACTTGCACTCGCTCGATGCCCACTTGACAGATCCCTACAGAGTTCTCAATGACTCTATCTCTCTCTGAACTCAACACAGAGTTCTTCTTGTGCACTCCTTACACCTCTGCTGATGAAGGTTCAATGATATATCTCCTAAGATTCTCTAAGGTTAACTTACTTCTGACAACACACTCCTTGCAGACAATGTGCACTTCTTTCACTCGAAAAATCAAAGAAGAGAAACAATTGAAACTTATTCAATACTTCACCAGTTTACGCATTCAAACCAATCTGATTTAATAAAACGTTCATATTTCATTTTCTTTCTGAGCTCTTTTCTGGTCTGTAATAATTTTTGGGCACTAGCCCCTTTCTCTCAATCCCCAAATCATGTGATCATAGGCCATGACCATGTGCTAGATCACTAGGTGCTTATTTGGGCCATCGGGCCTTCGGCTTTGGAAGATTTCAAAGCACCACACAACAATCTCTTGGAGTTCCAGATTACCGAACTTGCGACGTAGGGTGGATCAACCATCCATGTCTACTCAGCATCCAATGACTGACACTTACTATGGAACCTCAAGTTTCTCAGTTCCGGGTCTTCAGGTCTTCGATACTTCAGATATTTGGAGGATCTCGCATCCACACATCCGAACTGTTAATCTTTGAACATTCCCAATCATCCTTGGTGACGTCATTAGGTCACATCACTTACATTTTCCAATTGCGGGGGCATGCAGTAGCGGTTTGGAGTAACCCTCCTTTCATCTCGCAATTCTTCTGATGCTAACACGTAACTCCTCAGTGAAACTGCGGTTTGGATTACGAGACTGCCTTGGAGAATTAACTTTCGTGCAACTTGGGTCCCCACAATGTTTCCTAGTCATTGATCTTGATGTATCGTGATCAATGCCACTATGGGTCCTCTGACCTTTAACTTCGTTATGTAACCTTAGGGTCCCACTAACCATGCTCATACGGAATGCCACAATACTAGCGAATGACTCATGGATGAATCATATGGGTGTCACACGTCATGTTTCATATGGAATTTCAAACTTCCACGGGTTCGGAACCCACTTATACGTGGGACACAACCCATGTGTCCACGTCAATCCAAGTGATGTCATCATGACTCACTACTTCGGCTCTTCGGGAGCTTTCACCCTTCACTACTGTATTTGAACTTTTAACATTGGTTTGATCCAATGGTCCAGATCTCCTCCCTAGATCTATGGTGTAGATCCACTTTAGGGATTCAGAGCTTCGGGCTTCGCATTTTTTCTTATTTTTCATCAACTTCATCGAAGTCGCGAAGTTCGAAGGGCTTCCAGGTTAATCCTTCTGCACCCTCTCCAGATATGATGGTTGTAAGGGATTTCCCTTCCTTCCGAACAGATCCTACGATGCAAAAAAAACTCTGTTACTCTACGGATTTCCAAAGGAATTCACTACTAACTGCATCGCAACATTACCAGATCTGATGGTCATGAAGGATTCTCCTTCTCCCGAACAGATCCTAAGGTCCACATTACTCTGTGGCCCAATATCACTTCTGTCATGGTTTTACGACACCACTACTCCTCCTAAGCTTCGTAACATGACCAAGGTAACTTCTTGGTGCTCAGGAAGGTTTTGAGGTTTGAAATTGGTCATCCAGAGAAAATTTTCTCTTGAAACCTTGGGTCCAATGACCACTTATCCAAACCATTCAGGCTCAGCGTTGAATCCTTGGGTCAGAACTTGAGTTTTGTCCATTTCGACAACAACTCCTTCCAAAAATATTGCTTCAACTTCCACTAACATGATCCATCCAGGCTTAGTGTTGAAAACCATGCTCTAATACCAATTTGTAACATGCCCAATGACCAACAGGATGGGAAATGCCACTACTCAGAGGCTTCACTTAGCTCCGATACCAAACTGTAGCATCCCCGACCAACACAGAGACCAAGTAATGTTACCACTGCAAAATATACACTTATATAATATATGCATTTTAATGAAGATTAAAAACATAACACAATAATCACAGAATTACTGCTACCATACAAAATCAATGGAATTAACAGTAGTTCATATATGCAACAAAATACATGATAATATTCAAGCATCACAGACATGCATAACATATAAATTAAGCATAGATATATACTTATCTTTTCAATTGGAGTAACACCACCAACTAAGTGAAGACCTTCCATGAACCTCCCAGCCATAGACCACGCTGCTCATCACACTCAGCAGTGGGTCACCCCCGAGCTGGGACTAAGCTCCACCCAGGGAAAGGGAATCTTAGGCTAGGTTGAGGTTATAGGAAACTGCACAATGCAACCATAAGGATTCTCTCCAAGAGCCTTCTTACGCCCACTACTCACGGACTCTCATTCCCCACATGCTTGTTCCACCTGGGAGTATACACCTTCATTGTCACACAGTCCATCAGTTGCTTTACCTCCTTCTCAGGGTCTCAGCAACAAGCCGGATCAAGAATTATTAGAGCTCTGTAGCTGGTGCTAGACTCTCTCTAGGAGAAAACCACTTCCCAACAAACTCTCTCACCTGGAGAAGGCTACTCATAGGCCTGACAACCTTCCTCTTCTACCCTGGGCCTGGCAACATGCTTCTTCAACCAGTTTCAACTCAATTCCCGCAAGGTGAGGATAACAACAACAACAACAATAGTAATTTGGTTAACTCACGGTGACAACATCAACAGGAATTTGGGTATGGACATCCAAAAATGGAAATAGTCCACACTAAGATACAACATAGTTCAAACATTTACAGGGTGCTTGGACTTCACAGGAGACATGGCTCAACCCATGAGTTTGCCACTGTTTAGGGTGCATGACAAGTAATCAACGTAGAGGTCATTCACAGAGCTAAACAAAATTCACGAAGGATGGGGAATGGAAAAGCGACTCAGGTCGAGGATGGAAGAACGATCAAATGAACAACCTTCCCGTGAGGGTTTCCTTCCTTGTGCGCGGGTAAGAAAATACAAAAGCAGAGGCAAAACGGGTTAAGACTGGGCATCCCAGGGAACTCAGGTAGAGGATGACAGAATGACAGAACGACCCCCAACATTCCCGACTCATCAGTTTTAACTGCATGCGCCTAGGTTGACACTTGTCTTCTTGGAGCCACATGAGTTCCACTTAGCACACATTCCATTTACAATAACATAGGAAAACACTCAACATGTCCACCTTAGCCTTGAGGAAATAATAATAAATTATTATCCCCTTTAGAGGTAAGCCCCCTAGCTTAGCCTCTAGGCCCACACACTTAGCCTCCTCCCTTACTTGACCTTGTGGAAGCTTTGTCCCCCATCATTGTTTCTTCGTGGTCAGTCTGCACACAACGATGTTTATATTTTATTAGTGATCTGCATAATTACATATATAAAATCAGGCTCTTGTCCTTTAACACCTAGGCTCTCCAGCCTGATCACCAAATAAGCCTCCTATCTTATTATAACTTCACTCACTAGCCTACAAAACATATTTACAATACATAATATAATTGGGCTCATCCTTGGGGATATTACAACACTGGAGCTGCAAAAAGAGTTCTTAGAGCCTCGCAGGGAGGTCTCTATCCCCCATCGAGCCTAATGTTATCACATATTTTTGATAGAGGGGTGTTTTCCCCTAGGAAATAATCCCTTGGTGAAAACATGCAAGAAAGAGGTGCTTTGCCAACCCACTTTATATTTTTATCCTAAGTCTATTGACGATTTGACAGTTTGGGTGCATTATGCTAAAGAGAACGCTCAGATCTGTGGCTGAGCATGGTGCGTGCAGGTCAACGACTCACATCCAATATTGGACCCCCCCGCCATTTGGAATTT
>JASDQU010819503.1:0-10085 GCA_032191745.1 Picea mariana | reverse complement strand
TTGGAGGGTATACCCACGATTATGTGTGGGAGCTTGCACCAGGGTGTAAGTCCGTTAAGCAGGTTGTTAGCATAACTTTTCCACCCTAGCCCCACCCCTTCTCGTCTCGTTGTTACGATGTTGGATTTCATCACCAACTAGTGGCTTCAAAATTAGAAGGTCTTGTTTGCCTGATGATTGCTTCCTAGATTTTGTTTTCTAGCACGTGTTGTTTGTTTCTCAAAGTTGACCATAGAAGTTTCTTCACGGAGCTTGTCACTTGTTTACAATAGCTCCCCCACGTCGCTCATGTAGAATGCAAGGTTTATCTCCAAAGCATCTGGATGAGTCACAACCCTTGCCTACAGCTACACCTGAGGACTCTCCTCAGCACGGTGAAGTCGCAGTTGTTACCACACCCCAAGTGGAATCAACTGAATCTCTAGAACCTTTTCAAATCACTAATACTAGAGAGGACTATCTAATTCGTCATGGTGGACGACCTTTTGTGCGATTAAATTCTTCTAGAGACGTAGTTGTTACCTCTTCTGGATCACCCGTTGGGCTCTTTCCCGGTGTAGAAGGCCAAGATCCTTTTTGGTCTGCAGGTGATTTCTGTAGGACCCTTTTTAGTCCTGGTTTGCTTGTGGTCTCCGAAATCAACCCTCCGGTGTTTTCTAAGACTGAGACTGTATCGATGAATACCACTTATCACTTTACTCTCCCTGCTGAGATGGCCCATCTTGCGAACAGTACGAGTGTCCCAACCGGGTTCACTACAGCTAGTCTTCCTCCTATAAACACCCAACGAACGCCCAATGTCACTCCAACACTACCCCCTGGATACCATGCGTTGAATGATTCTGTTCCAACACCTCCGAAAACCCCCTCTGGTACTCCTAGTGGTCTTTCTGGGCACCCTATTCCCGATTTTATTCCGACACTCCCTCAATTTCCTTCTGGCAATCCTAATCCTAGTGGCACTATACTGTCCATTACACCAAACTTCCAGATTCCTGTTGGTGGGCAAGGTGGTACGTTTCAACCTCCTCTTACCAGACACGTTCCAGTTACTACACAACCTTTGATTGGGACACAACTTACCATTGGAACTCCACCTACGATAGGGGGACCAACCCCACCTTTTGGAAAAAATATACCTTCTGCTTTGGCCCACTATTGGAATCAGATGTTACAAAATCTTCCTCAAACAACTGGGGGGAAAAAACCTGTCCCTACTATAGGCCAACCATATACAGGTATACCAAATCCTATATGGGGTATGAATGCGCAAACTCATGTCCCCACTCAAGGTTATAATACTCCGAGCTAATATCCTTTCCAACCACCACCGAATCAACCTGGGTCTTCCCACTATGGGCAGACTGCATACGGTCCTACTAGTTTGTCAACAGGGCTTCCACCCCAAAGTCACCAGTACCCACAGGTAAATCGACAGTTACCTTTTCTTGCTACTTTGGATTTGCCATATTTGTTTAGGATTCTCAATGATCCTATTCATCACTCTCCCCAATGGCCTGCTATTCCAGCCAAGCTTCCATCGGACATCTCGAAATTCAACGGAAAAGTGGGAGAGGACTCGAACAATCACGTCATGAATTTTCACCTATGGTGTTCATCCAACTCATTGATGGATGACTCTATTCGTTTACGTCTTTTTCAATGAACCCTTATTGGTTCTGCTGCGAAGTGGTATATTGAATTTCCACGAGGTTTCTTCTCTGATTTCAACACCCTAGCTATGGCTTTTCTTACACATTACCAGTTACTAATCTGTTATGATACCGGGACTGAGATTTTGACTTCCTTCAAATAGACTAAAGGCACTCATATATTTGATCATATTCATGAGTGGCGAAGGAGACGACATCTCACCAAACTTGAACTCCCCGATCAGTTACTGGCCGAATGATTTACAAAATCCTTTGTGAATGAAATTGGGAAGTACATTGCCATGGGTGGCGTTTTCATGGAAGAGAAGGCTATAAGTCATGCTCAATATATTGATCTCATTTATTCGCAAACAGGAACACTTTATGATTTATTACCTGAGTTACCTCATCCTGGTACTTCCAGCACTTCAACTACTCCATCTGTCTCGCATGCAACTGATGGTGTGATTGGTACTTCCCACTCCCACTCACATTCTGTTTCAAGTACAAACCCTAAATCTACTTCTTCTAATGTTCAAAATGCTCCGTCTCCTGCCACTCCCACCAGTAAAACTTCTGAGGTGAACGTCGTTCAATCTACCCCGACTGGTAAAAATAAATCTAAAAAGGGGAGAGGCAAGAATAAGGAGAGCAAAAATAATAATCAAACAGAGAAAACTAAAACCCCTCCTGTTGAAGAGCGAGATAAGCGCAAACCACGATACCTTTGCCTTATCTGTGGTGACGATCACTATACGAAGGATTGTCCATGATGTGCTGAGGTCACTAAGTTCCTTCAAGGAACACCCAAACCATCTACACCGGAAGTCTTGTCCCAACCCTTCCTGTCTCAACAACAGGCTCAGCTGGTCATCCATGACCAACCATCTACTTCTACGACATCATATGTTTTGATGTGTACTGGTGATTCTAAGCCAAATAACGTTGCACTCATGACTAGAGCCAAAGATTATACTCCATCTAAGGAGAAGGTTGACGATTTACCTCCTCCTTTGGTACAACCCTCTCCAGCGACTCCACCTACAAACGATCCTCTTCATCTCAAACGATCGAGCCTTGATACTGTCCTGTGACCCCCTAAGGGTGTTGTTCGCAAGTCGACTTTCAATCCTCATGCTTGTGCAGCCCAAAACTACAACATTGTTGAAGATCTAGCCCAGGAACCTTCAACGATGTTAGCCCTTGAAGTCCTTCAGTCTTGTCCTGCACAACGAAAGGCACTATTGAAAGCTATAGGTGGAATTGACCCAAATGATACGAATTTAATAGTCTTTGACTTGGAAGATCATATTCCTAGGTTACCCCCTCAACTTGTGTTCCAGATACAAGTTGTTGTCTCTGACAAGAATATTTGTCGAACTGTTATCGACGAGGGTGCCTCAATGTGTGTAATGTCTTTTGCTTGTTGGAAAGCCATTGGCTCTCCTCCCTTAAATGAATCAAAAAATACTCTTAAAGCCTTCAATGGCTCTGGTTTTAACCCTTACAGTGTTCTTCCTTCATTGCCAATTACATTAAAAGGTAAGACGGTCCAAGTTGAAGTGTAAGTCTTTGATGCTCCCCTCGATTATAATCTTCTCCTTGGCCATAGCTAGATCGATTCCATGCACGCCATTGTGTCAACACTTTTCCATGTAGTACGTTTTCCTCATCAAGTAAAGGTTGTTACTGTTGACCAACTTGCCTTCTTCAATTCCGATACTCGTACTGGCAATGTGCCGTTTATCGCTAAAACCCCACCGGGTTATGAAAACGTCGGTGTAGGACTTTTAAAGGACTCCTCGTTAATGGGTACCTTCCCCATTCCACCACCCGATGTTCCACGCACGTCAGTTGCTTCTATCCATATGATATCCACTGTACCTCATGAAATTCCTGCGTCAAACGACCCTTGGATTGTCCCTGACCCTGGAGATCATCTTCGTTTCGACGACGTAATGCCATTAAGTCCAGTTGAATCGATATATCAAGTCATTCAACCAGCAACACCTTCTACTCCCTCTCTTGATGAGTTGTCTCCCGATCCTTTTCATGTTATTTTTCCCACTGATGAAATGATCATGTCCATCATGGAGGACACCCCTTGGGACGATGGGCATCATCGTTCCATACTCTTTCTGGAACAACACACTCTTGAGAACTACCAATGGATTTCGACTCCGTCGACCGTTGTTGTCATATTGACCATTCCCGGATCTACACATGATGTGTTTACTGAAGGGAACCTTAGTAATATCTCTCCCACAATTCCTATTGACATATCCATTAAACCTAGGATAGTCAAAAATGTTCATATTGGAGCTTCGTGTTCCCAGGATGAAATAGTCACCTATACATCCCCGTTCAAAGAGTTTCATGCTTATTCACCTGGAGCTACAAAGAGATGCTAGGTATCGACCCTGCTATTGTTGTACATGAGATAAAGACATACCCCGGCGCTAAACCCGTCCAGCAATGCCTTCGTCCAGTCCACCCATGTAAAGCGACTCAAGCTCGAAGTCGAAAAAATTCTAAAAGTCGGCTTTATTTATCTAGTGGCTCTGACAGAATGGGTTTCCAACCCTGTTCCAATTGATAATAAAGGTGGTATTATTCGTGTGTGTTTGATTATAGGGATATTAACAAAGCTTGTCCAAAAGACAACTTTCCAACCCCTTTCGTCGACCAGATTGTCGATGACTGTGCCGAAAGTGAAATCTTCTCTCTCATGGATGGTTTCTCCGACTATAATTAAATTAACATCGCTCCCGAGGACCAACATAAAACTACTTTTATTTTTCCTTGGGGTACTTTTGCCTATAGGAAACTTCCCTTCGGTCTTAAGAATGCTGGCGCGACGTTTCAATGTGCTATGTCTTATGCTTTTTATGATATAAAACATATCGTTCAACCCTATTTGGATGATTTACCAGCTCATTCTTTGCGTCGAGTCGATCACCCCACTCATCTCCAAGCTATTTTTGTTCATTGTCGGTTCTATCGTATCTGTTTAAATCCTCATAAATGCATTTTTTGCGTAGAATCTGGCCGTCTTCTAGGTTTCATCGTTTCACATCAAGGGATCAGGGTAGATCCTCTTAAGGTTGAGGCGATTCTTAATCTCCCTCCTCCTTCTACACTCCACCAGTTGCAAAGTTTGGAGGGGAAAGCAAACTTTCTTCGTTGTTTCATTCCTAATTACGCCGAGATTACTCATGGTTTTACGTGGCTACTAAAGAAAGATTCACAGTTCGTCTGGGATACCGTTGCCAACAATGCTTTTGAAGCTTTGAAGTTGTCCCTCATGCGAGCTCCGCTTCTCTTTCCTCCTGATTATAGTCATGATTATTTTCTTTATCTTGTTGCCTCAGAGTATACCATCGGCATGGTTCTCGTCCAAGAGGATGATGCACACGATGAACATGTTATTTATTACTTGAGTCGAAGTCTCACATCAACTGAAATCAAGTATCAACATGTTGAAAAACTAGCCTTGGCTACTGTTCAAGCCGTCCAATGCTGCCGGCATTATATCTTCTCAAGGGAAACTACAGTGATTTCTCATTGCAACCCTATGCAACACATTTTGACACGTCAATTGCTGGGGGGAAAATACTCCAAATGGATTGTCATACTCTAGGAGTTTGACTTGGAATTCGATCGCACCACGTCTAAGAAATCCTTAGTTTTTGCTGAGTTGATATGCGATTTTCCTCACTCTGCCACGGACAATGTAGCAGTAGATTCATTACCTGATGAATCTCTTTTCCTTATTAGCACTGACGATATTTGGTATGGAGATATCATTATATATCTCCAAACCCAGACTTTCCAGCCTGCTTTGTCTAGTACTGAAGGACGTCGCATACGCTATCAATATCGTCAATACATTATCCTTGGGGATACTCTTTACCGTCGAGGAATTGACTCTATTTTTTGACGTTGTCTAACATTTGACGAAGCCGAGAAAGCTCTGAATGACTGCCATTCCGGAGCATGTGGTGGTCATATGTCTAGGTATGTTACTGCCCAGAAGATCTTACGCGCAGGGTATTTTTGGCCTTCCTTGTTTAATGACTGCATTACTGCTGTTCAGAAATGCCATGCTTACCAGACCTGCAATCAGAAAATTCGGTCACATCCTGCTCCTCTTCATCCTGTGGTCTCAGTTGGTCCCTTTGCAAAATGGGGCATTGATTTCATGACATGTCACCCTCACTCGACCGGGGGGCATATTACCATCATTGTAGCTGTTGATTACTTTACAAAATGGGCTGAGGCGATGCCAAAATTTGATAATACTGGAAAGACTGCAACGTTGTTTCTTTTTAACCATGTCATAGCTCATTTTGGTGTTCCCCAAGCTATCGTTACTGATCATGGTAGTCATTTTAGAAATTTTATGATGTCTGAACTTACGGAAAAGTTGGGTCTTCGTCATGATAACTCAACACCCTATTATCCGCAAGCTAATGGCTAGGTCGAAGCAATCAACAAAGTTCTTATAACTATGCTTCGACGGATGATAGGAATTCATAAAAAAAGCTGGCACACGATGTTTTTTTCAGCATTGTGGGCATATCAGACATCTGTAAAATATGCTACTGGGTTTATGCCCTTTCGATTAGTCTATGGTGTGGAATCCATTGTTCCTATAGAATGTGAGATACCTTCTCTAAAGCTAGCTGTCGAACTCTTACCCAATACTTCTGCTGAAGAAGAACATCTATTGTATCTAATGCAATTAGATGAGACTCGACGTGACGCCACTCTAGTAATGGAAACCTAGAAGAAATGTGTCAAGGCACAGTATGACAAGCATATCAAGCCTTGCGTTTTCTCTGAAGGTGATCTTGTTCTTCTCTATGAATAGGATCGAGATGCATTAGGAGCTGAGAAATTCGAACCAATGTGGCGAGGTCCTTATATTTCTCGCCGAGTTTTGGAAAAAGGAGCATATGAGCTGGTTGATTATGATGGTATCCCTTTGAGTGAACCCAGGAATGGGTTGTACTTGAAGAAGTACTATGCATAAATTATTTGTGCACAAGTACATGTATTTTAATGTATCATACTTTGTGTGTGTTACTATAGTTTTCTTTTGTCGTTATCTGGTCTCTGTCCTTATGTGACGTTGTGTTTGATTGTCAGATGTTAGAGTCTTCGCTTCCCTATATTGGCTTCGCTGATGGTGCTAGCCGTAGTACTCGGAACCTAGCTTCCGCTGTGTGGGCAATCTATGCCCCAACAAACGAACTTACATGTTTATGAGGTATATGTCTTGGTCGTGCAACCAACAACATAGTAGAGTATAGCGCCATTATTGAATTATTGGTTGATGCTATCTCACTCGGAATTCGTCATTTGGTTGTGTGACTTGACTCACAGCTTGTGGTACTACAGTTAAGTAATGTTTACTCTATTCGAAGTCCTACTTTATTACGGGTATATTTGCGGATTCGCCTCTTGGAACGTTATTTTGATCACATTGAATATCAACATATTCCTAT
Source organism: Picea mariana (assembly GCA_032191745.1). Taxonomy (NCBI): domain Eukaryota; kingdom Viridiplantae; phylum Streptophyta; class Pinopsida; order Pinales; family Pinaceae; genus Picea; species Picea mariana. The sequence goes on along the minus strand of JASDQU010819503.1, from coordinate 2,923 downwards.
ATGTCTAAATACATTAACAGATGCATTGGCTAATTATGTATTGGACAGACATTTGAATCATTTATAAATTAAACACATCAAAATTCACACAATATGAAGTGGATTGGTAGAAGCCATCTGTATATATAACGATAAAAAGAGTTTTTTACAAAAGTTTGTCCGAAGACCAAAATGTCAAAAATGGAAGCTTATAGCTTCTACAAAGTGACATCATGGATGATGTTCACAGTAACACACAACTGCTCTAGCAACTCTACGGAGCAGTCGACCCATAGCTGCTGATACCCTTACAGTGTGACATTGATCGCGTCGTGGAACCTCTTCCAGAGTCATATCTGGAATGTCTGTTGTCAGGCCCTCTAAATTCTGTTTCACCACCTGATAATCTTCAGCATACTGTGGTGGTGCTGCTACTACCTCTCCTCGTCGTTAGATAGGATAAGTGCCAGGAGGTCTATACTGTCCAACATCTGTGTTATCGATAAACATTTTGTGTTAGTCTTCGGATAAATACATAAAACAAAAACATTTGAATATAATTAAAATTCAAAAATATTTAAAAAGAGAAAATGCATGTACTTCTTACCAAGGTCACCCCACTGAGCGTCGTCAGGCAATGCCAAATCTGGATCTCCTCGGAAATCCAATACGGCATAAGCGTAGTCATCGACCATCAACATCTGGTTACAAAGCCAGTCAAATAAAATATCGTCATACTTGACGATTGGTCCTGCCACGTGCCGGGCCATGAGCTGACACCATCTAAGCATCCTTGGATCCCTAGGACCCGGTAGGTTCCACTCAACCTGTAGTCTAAATATGGGGACCCTCTCGAGGAAGAAGGACACTAACAAAGATCCATACACAAATTGTTTCAATTCACCCCGCCTGCATTTGGTTAATTGCTTTTTGATACTGCGAAGCACAACATCTGCCCAATTGAATACTCAAGGCTTAGTACACTCGATGGCGTACTGGAAGTAGCTCTGTAATGCCATATGAGGAGCCAAACTCCCGGCCATCCGAGCTATAGTAAAAAGGATAGTGCGGAGGGTCAAGTCTTGTACCCCCCAGATAACAAATTTTCCTTTTTTCCTCTCAGCCTCAGGTACACAGTATTGATTGCAGTACTCACTCATATTTAGCCCACCACCTCTACTACCAGTCAGGCTGGCATAATACCCGCGTCTGGGCAATCCAGTCAAAAAGTATATGTCCTCAATGTCTATGGATAGTGTGTGAGCTACTACATTGAAAACCTGCTGATCTGGGTCCCACATACGAACTAGATACTCTAGTAGTTTGACTTGAGCCCTCATGCTTGGGATGCAAAAGTATTTTAAGAGCCCACAATCTCTCAAATGCAGCTATGGTGGGAGGATGATTCTTGGCCATGGCATTATCCTCTTCATGTTCCCGTTCACACCACTCAAGCACCATGTTCCTGGTCAAATATCTGCACAAGGAAAATAAAAGGAGGATTAATAACTTTTTCATGCCTTAGAGTTTTTTCATTTGGCTAAAAATTTAAATTTTTTTTGGGTTCTGTGGTTCTCGCAGGTGCCTCATTTGCACAGTGTGAACACCTCGCAAGTGGCTCAAGGCTCACCTGTGAGAATGCTTCATTCTCGCAGGTCCCGTATCGGCTGCCTGCGAGAATGCCTATGCGCACGTAGGGTTCAAAAAACAATTTGAAACTGCAAAATTAACCAATGAAATCAAAAATTTAAACCATAAAAATGTCAAGCATGGAGAGCTTACCTTAATGTTGCAGAAGGCTCGTGAAATGGTCTCTCGTAGCTCCCGCAAATTGACACCAAACTCAGAGGGTAAAAGAGGGTTTTTTTGGAGTTCAATAGTGAAAATGTAAAATGGTAGAGTAAAAATGAATATTTACTCATTTTATTACTTTTACTTTATCATTTTGGGTTTTTTATGTTTATTTATCAACTAAACCCTAATCACTAATGTTATTTTGAGTGAAATTATTGCAGGCGTGATGATTCTTGATGATTCAATACAAGGATATGGACATGTTTTCTTCATTATGGTGTGTTTTTGATCGTTTTTTATGGTTTTTTTACATAAAACCTCGAGTGTCATTTTTGTCCGTTCTTGCGCTCATAAAAACATGAGAACGTGGTCGAACATACTTTTATCACTTTTTCGGGCTCAACAAGGTTATATGAAAAAGGAACCCCCCTGGAGTCCTCTTTAAGCTCTTTTCAGACTCTCTAAACATGAAAAGATCACCGAGCAACCTTGCAATTTTCACGCTCGATAAAGTATTTGAAGTACGCGTCTGGTGAACGATAATTTATTTATTTTTCGGTCTCGTCCAGACTACTTTGCGAAAAAGGAACTGAGAGAGTTCTCTTTTAAGTGTTTTTTCCAAACTCTATAATCTTGAAAAACCTTCGAGTTTTCTATCTTTGGACTTGTTAAACAAACATTGACAGACCTATGATGGGACCGAACCACTCCTTCTTAGGGTTCATTAAAAATACTCCGAGGGACTCGTCCGAAGGATGAACTTATATCAACAAGAATATGTTATCCTCCTCAAGCTTGCGTAAAAATAAAGAGGTACTTGCCAGAAATGGTGGGGGAAAATTTGGGAAAGGGATATGTTTCATCTTCGTATTGATTGGCAGTGTCACTCTTGCACATGACACCCCCTATTCATTATCTGAAGTTGGTTTGGGAAATCCATTTGTCTCTCATTCGATTTGCTACAAGGTCATTCCCCGTGTCGTCTTTGAGTCAATGCTACCAAATCATTGGTCGTGTCATTCCTATGTTCAAGAGAAGTCCATCTGAAGCCTATATTGAGTCGACCATATGCAGTTATCCATTCTCTCCATGTCAACCTTCCTTGTGTCCAGTCCAATTTGCGAAATGCTCTATTTCACCTTCAAACTCT
>JASDQU010819502.1:0-35250 GCA_032191745.1 Picea mariana | reverse complement strand
AAAGATTGAATCAGAACCTCTTTTTGTTCTTGGCAACCCCAATACAAAATCCATGCTGATTGCATCCCATGACTTCTCAAGTATGGGCAATGGTTGGTAAAATCTTGTATTCTGTCTCCTTCCTGTCGAATGCTGGCAAATTATGCATCTATCCATGAATCTCTTAATGTCTACTTGCATTCCCGGCCAAAAATATGACTCATTTAACTTTGCGAATGTCTTGTCATGACCAAAGTGCCCTGCCAGTCCTCCACTATGTTTCTCCTTCAACAAATTCTCCCTCATGGAGCATTTCGAAATACACAGCTGATTACCTTTAAACAATAATCCTTCCTGGATCATGTATTCTGCCCATTGGCTTCTATCTCTGAGAATTGGATTCTCAGCTACTTCATATGCCTCCTTAAAGTCTGGATCATCTCTATACATGTCCCTGAGATCATCAAAACCCAACGTTTGAACTCTGAACTCCCGCAATAGCAAACACTTCTTGCTCAAAGCATCAACAACTTTGTTAGTAGTACCAGAAATATGTTTAATCACAAAAGTGAAATTTTGCATATACTCAACCCATTTCACATGTCTTTGATTCAACTTCTCCTGTTGAGTCACAAACTACAATGCATGATTGTCACTGTATAAGACAAACTCCTTCAGAATCAAATAGTGTCTCCACTTCTTCAATGCCTGAATGATAGCATAAAACTCCTTGTCATATGTGGAGTACTTCACTTTTTCTTCATTCATCTTCTCGCTGAAATATGCTATCGGCCTGTCATCTTGACTCAAGACTGCCTCTATTGCAAATCCACTTGCATCGCATTTCACTTGAAATGTCTTTTGGAAATCCGGCAACACCAAAACTGGTTGTTCCGTGATCTTCCTCTTCAACAGATTAAAACTCTTTTCATCTTATTTTATCCAGTGAAAAGATTTATGTCTCTTCTTCATTGTGTCCATCATTGGTGCACTAATTCCACTGAAATTTCTGATGAATTTTCGATAGAAACTAGCCAATCCATGAAAACTACTCACCTCAAAGATATTTTTCGGTGATGGCCAATTCTTGATTACCTCCACCTTATATGGATCCATCCTCAACTCATCTGCAGAAATAACAAATCCCAAATAAATGAGCTTTGTCTTCATGAATGAGGAATTCTTCATACTTATCAACAACTTCTCCTGTTGTAACCTCTGCATCACTGTAGCCAAATGTTTCAGATGCTCTGCCATTGTTTTACTGAAAACCAGTATGTCATCCAGATATACGATAACAAATTTTCCGATGAACTCCCTTAGGACTTCGTTCATCAATCTCATGAAAGTACTTGGCACATTTGTTAAGACAAACAACATAACAAGACATTCATACATCCCTTCATTGGTTTTGAATGTTGTCTTCCACTCATCACCTTCTCTCATGTGGATTTGATGATAACCGCTTTTCAAATCAATCTTTGAAAAGAATTTTGCTCCACTCAAGCAATCCATCAGATCATCCATCCTTGGCAATGGGAATCTGTACCTGATGGTTATCTTGTTGATCGCCCTCGATTCAGTACACATCCTCCAGCCTCCGTCTTTCTTTGGACTAAGTACCGTCGGAACAACATACGGACTCAAGCTTTCTTTGACCAAACCTTTTTCCAACAGATCATGGACTTGTCTTTTGACCTCTTCATTCTCCTGCAGTGTAAATCTGTACACGGCTTTGTTTGGAAAACTGGCTCCTAGTATGAGATCAATATGATGACTCACACTTCTAATCGGTGGCAACGAACGAGGTAGTTCATCCACTACTATGTCAGTGAACTCTTCCAGCAGTTCCTGAATCTCTTCTGGTAAATCATCTACTCTTGTGCTGGTCAAAACAATCTTCGGTTTCCTGACCACAATAAATTGTGGTTCTTCCTTCTTCTTGACCTCGTTAAGAAGTTCCTTCCCACTCATGAGAAGTACTGTGTTTCTTACTTCAGGTTTCACCTCCTTATCCTTGATTGGAAGCAACATGTGAGTCCTCCCATTCTTCTCTAGGGTGTATGTGTTCATTCTCCCATCATGAATCACATTTCTGTCATACTGCCATGGTCTACCCAGCAATAGATGACAAACATCCATAGGAATAACATCACATTATATATTATCATTATATCCTCCTATCTTGAATTCAACTAAACATTGTTTAGTGACCGTTACCTGATGTCCTTTTTGTAGCCACGAAACTCTGTATGGGCTTGAATGATCAATCATCTCCAGCTCCAGCTTTTCTACCATCTCCGTAGAAACGAGATTATCTGTGTTACCATTGTCCACAATGACCTTGCATACCCTGTCCTTAGTCTTGCAGGCAGTTCATAAAAGTTTGTTTCTTTAGACTGAACTCTCCACCTCCTTCTCTGGTGTCAAAAGAGCTTTTCGCATCATCAATGATATTTCGCCTTCATCATCTTCTGCCTCAACATTCCGCCTCTGTGCTTCGAAAATGTGAGTCTCTCCACCTTCTTTCTTTTTATCTGGACACTCATAGGACTTGTGCCCATTCTTTCCACATGTGAAGCATGTTATTACTCCACCTCTTTCTCTTCCCCTACCTCTAGTACGAGGAAAAATATTATTATCAGCATACTCTCCTCTATGTTCGGTATGCTACCCTCGTTGTTCATCATATTGCCCTCGCTGTGAGGTTCCACCTCTCTCAGTTCAAGTTTGAGGTTTCTTCCAGTCCTCCTTGGGTTTCTGGTTTTTATCCTGGGCAAATAATTTGCCTCTGGGCTGACTTCTTCCTCGGCCTCTTTGACCCTACTTTCGGCTCATGTTCTCTTCAGCTTTTAGAGCCATCTGATAAGCATCTTCCACCGTTTGGATGGTTACCATGCTCATCTCATCCTGAATGTCATATCTTAGGCCATTCATGTATCTGACAACCTTTTCATCATCGCTCTCCCAATGACCTGCCCTGATGTTCAACTTGTAGAATTCTTCAGTGTATTCTTTCACTGTCATCAGCTTCTATCTCAGGTTCTGTATTCTCCTGAACAGAGTAATTTGATAATCTCTGGGGATGAATTTCGCCTTCATCTTTGCGATCGTTCTATCCCAGCTTTTGATCTTCTGCTTGCCTTTGCAGCGTCTGTCAACTTGTAGCTCATCCGACCACAATGTTGCATGTCCTTTTAATCTCGTGACAACATGTTTGACCTTCTTGTCCTCTTCGACATCTTCATAGTCAAAGTATGTGTCTAGGGCTCTAATAAAATCTAGAATCTCCTATGCATCTAGATTTCCCTCATAAACTGGAACGTCCATTTTCGCTCTTGCACCCATTCTTGCAATAGCTCTAATCAAACATTCGTTTGCTACATCTTCGACTGCAACTTCTTCCCCTTCATGTTCAGCTTCAATTTCACTTTTACAATCACTAAGATCCCCAGCACTGACCGTGCGCCTCTGTGTTGTCTCCATGTCTTCAAGTCTGGCTCGTAGATCACGAATCTCTCTCTCCATGGCTGGTTCAGTCATTTGCCTACCTTTTCTTCTCGGAATTTCCCTCTCCTCTGGTGGATTGGGTGTTTGCTTGTCCCTTCTCCTCGATGGTAAGGTGAATTTTCTTTTTTCCTGCTACAAAAAGCAAAGAATCCTTTCCGTGCTCTGATACCAAACCTAACGCAGCCCTCCTCTACCTGCGGGTTGGAAGGTCATGTGCACAGGATCATTCTTCTCTACTTGGCCCGAAGATCTCTCAACAACCACTCTCCTATTTCCCTTTCGGGAAATCTGCACCCACAATCAACTCGTGAAATTCCCCCTTTTACTTCAAGAGATCAGACTTCACACTTTCATGAATCTGGCGGTCAAGCATTTTATCTCTCAATCTTCGAAAACCCAAAAACAGTCAACGCTGACCCTTTCCTTCCCTGTTTCAAATTTCTCCTTATCGTGATTTCGACAGTAGCGATGTCAAGAAACTCATTCCCTCGGTTCTCGAAATCTGATTTGTCAAAACTCCAATGCGCTCGCAAGATTTGACCTTTCAACGGCCCCTCTTTCCGTCGGGACTTCGGACTTTGTGATATCGCGAATCCTAATGCAAAGAATTCAAGTCTTTACCCCACGAAACCTCGAAATGGTCAACGGAGTTTGACTCCGTGTCGATAGTGCGCCACCTGTCCACCTCCCGATTCTGTGGCCCACACAATCCTCTTGACCTTCGGGACTTTGCATTTCGTGGATTCATGAGTCCTGTTGCCAAGATTTCGGGACTTCCACTGGCGAAAACCCGAAATAGAAGTTCACGGGTAAATCCAATGGCTTTTGTGGCTTGGATCTACGACTCTATTCCTCTTGAGCTTAGAACCTTTTAGGAATACTCACGGTAACTCCCCTACTCCTTTGTGAGATCTAACGGCTCACGGGACTTTGCAAATTCTCCACAGAGAATTCCAACCATCCGTTCTTCCTCTGAGAACCTCTGCACAAACTAAACAAGGTGTCTCTCTCTGTGAAACTTATCCTCCTACAGTCGACGTCGCTTCACCTTCCTTCCGATTTTCAAGGTACTTGGCCTGTTGCCTTCCTTCGACGACTTTGAAGGCTTCAAATCCTTCTGAACTTTCCCATGACTTCGAGTCTTTCAGAAAATTCTTGCTCGCACTCCTTGCGGAAAACCTTCAAACATTCCTCCTGCTTGCATTCCTTGCGGCAGACCTTCAAACACTTCCAAGTGCTGAAATCCTTCGACTCTGCGCACACCTGCAACAGCAGTCTCTCAATACTTTGCTCAGGTCTGCGACTCTGATACTTTACTCGACCTGCACACTCCTTGCACGGCTCCTATGCCTAACTGCACTTCTGAGGGAATGAGAACAAAAGCTATCTAGTCTGAGCTTTCAGAGACAAACCTATGAACCCTTTGTCAACGCACTCCTTGCAAACAATTCAACTACACTCCTTGCAGGAACTCTTGCTCAGGTAGAGAAACAATTGAAACTCATTTCCCTTACTCTCTCTCTCTCAGATTTCAGACATTCAACAAGAAATCATTCATACCTAGCATAAAAGCAAATGTACAATAGAAAGAGTAGAATAACCATGAGCATAACATTCAAAGATGCATACATAGAGAATATTTGAACACCATGAGTCTGAATCAAAACCTTCGTGTATTAATTCAGAACTTCTATACATGGAATTCGGCTATACAACTCTCTACTTCTCTTCTATGCTCTCCACACGCTAATGTTACAATACACAATGAGGGTGTCTATATTCTGTTCCCCTCTTGCACTCTAAAACTGTCTAATCTACACATTCAATTCTACCTACTTGCATTAACTACCATAAATGCCTTCTATCTATTAAGGATGAGAGCGGATCGCTCAAGGTCCATTTACATTTTACAAGTGTGCTCCTTCTTAATTATCTCATTTAAGATTGGGGTCCCCTCTTCCTCCAAGGGAGGGCCCTTGGACCCCCAAATATTGAGCTCTTCTTACAATTATAAAACAAGAATGAAATGGTGAAGAGAATCCAAAGCACATTCACTCAAGAGGTGATATGAATGGCTAAATGAAATGGTTCTTGTATACTCTTGATGAGAAAAGAGGATTCTCCAAGAGAATATAAGTAGCATAACAATACAAATGAATTCCTTAGAAATATAGTGCACCCATGGCCTCCTTTTATAGCATAAATTTGAGGCATTATGCAACCAGTTCTTAGTGTGAACAAGGGGCCCTTTAGGGCACCCTTAGGTCTTTGACCAACCCCCCAGTCAGATTCAACCGATATTTGGGTGTCAAATCAACATGGAAGCTGAACCAGAAGTGGGTGGAATGTCGACCAATATCATAAATGCGTCGTTTTGAGGGGTGCATGGTTTTTTGCGTCCACAGTCGTGCATCGTGCACATGTGCATTTTTCTTGCATTTCTGGATGGTGCATGTGCGCGCGCTCCTTGTGTAGTCTTAGCGCATGTTGATTTTATAACTGGTTGTATAGTTTTGGACCTTTTGGAAATGCATTTTTGGTCCATGAGTGAACTAATGGGTTTTTTGAAGATGTTGGATTCCTGTAACCATTTGCGGACGAAATTTTGGTGATAACACTAGGTATGAAAAAATAAATTGCAGAGTACATTGCTAGATGTATGGAGTGTCAAAGGGTCAAAGCTGAGCATAAACACCCAGCTGGGTTTTTACAACCATTAACCATTCCTGAGTCGAAGTGGGAAGTGGTGACAATGGATTTCATCATAGGATTACCCAAAACAAACAAACAACATAATTCCATCATGGTGGTGGTACATAAGCTCACGAAAGCCACCCATTTTATTCCATTGAAGACTACTCACAAGTCAATTGATGTTGTTGATATTTATATGAGGGAAGCATCACACTTGCATGGAATACCCAAGACAATTGTGTCTGACAGAGACCCAAATTTTACCTCAAATTTTTGGAGAGGATTATTCAAGGGGTTCAAAACGAACCTGAACCAGCACAACTTATCATCCTGACTCTAATGGACAAACATAAAAAGTTAATCAAGTGATAGAATATATGTTAAGAATGTATGTGATGGACAAACCATATAAATGGGAAGATTATCTACACTTGGTAGAATTTTCCTACAACAATGGGTATCAAGCATAACTGAAGATGAGTTGTTTGAAGCACTTTATGGAAGAAAGTGCAACACCCCAGTAAGTTGGGACAACCTAGCTAGTAGGGAAGTGGTTGGGCCAGAGTTGCTCAGGGAAATGGAAGAGCAACTGCTAAAGATTAAACAAAATTTGAAGGCTTCCCAAGATAGGCAGAACCCATAGGGATTTTAAAGTGGGTGATTATGTTTTCCTGAAGGTGAAATTCAACAGACGTTTCCTAAAGCTGGGAAGTTGTTCCAAGTTGGCAGCCAGATATTTTGGACCATTTGAAATTATAGAAAGGATTGGACCAGTATCTTATATGCTTTCATTACCTACATCCATGACTATTCATAATGTATTTCATGTTGTTGATTATTTGGGTTGGTTGTCATTGATGTCAACCCTTGAAGAAAGTCTGGTAGAAAATTTTGGTAGCACAAAGGTTTGGGTAATGGACCCAAGTTTGTTTGATGGATAATGGTATAAGTTTTGATATATTTACAGGTGAGAATATTCTATATCGATAGTACATGTCATGTCATTTCTGGTGGTATGTGGAGCATCACATAACTCCTCACGGTTAGAGATTTATGGCCATGTGAAGTTGGAGAACCCTCATGAGTCATATAGAAGCCCCAAAAGGTCAAAGTAGTCAAAGTGGTTTAAGAGATTTAAGAAGGTAAATAATAAAGTGATGTGATGAGTATACTATAATTCAAAGTGAATACAAAAAAAATTATTTCAATAATAAATTTAATGGAGAAATTACTAAATGGACAAGAGGTTAGAAGTGGGTTAGCCCTAAAATAAGGAAAGTGGTTTAAGATAGTTAGAAGGTAACCCCTTGAAGTAAAGTGAATTGATGAGTGTACCATAAGTCAAAGTGAATACAAAATAAATTATTTAAATAATAAAGTTAATGGATAAATTACTAATTGGACAAGTGGTTAGAAGTGGGTTAACCCTAAAATAAGGAAAGTGGGTTAAGATGGTTAAAAGGTAACCCCTTGAGGAAGCTACATGAAAGTATAAATAAGAGGAAATGCTCTCTCATTTTAATTACACTTGGGAATATTGAATATCTACAAGTGACTGAGGTAACCAAAGGATATCTAAGCCGAATTTCAGAGGTAAGGTGAAGTAAAGAAGGTCGAAATTCAAGGGAGGATAAATTCTTTTGATGATGCTTTCTAAGGTATGTTATTTACAGGTCATCTCACCATTTTCGCAATAGCATTTTTTCTAGAATGATTCAGACCGTGAAATTGATATTTCATTGAGGAAACATATCCAAGTAGTTGTGATACAAATTTCAGCTTGTGGGTCATTGTATTTTTGGAGTTACACGCCGTGGAAAATAGGGTTTGTGGTTAGTCTTGAAACTAGTCTAAAACAAGTGTTTTGGGTAAAAACATCATAAATTATTCATAACATATCAAAATTCAATAAGACCAAATTTATTGGCTAGAGTACAGTCTGTAGTATTATGTGTACAATTTTCAGATCCATACAAAAAATATTCCGTGCGGGGCATGCTCTACACGTTCTCTCTCTAGAATAAGCCATAATTCAACAAGGTATGTCATTTTTGCTATAAATCATTTTATGAGAGGTTCCAAGTAGTGAAATATGGAGGAATTGCATAAAATACACTGAAGAACATTGTGTACCATTTTCAGATCTTTATTCATTACATGTACATAGTTATGATTATTGCAAGTTAGGGTTTTTGACTAATCCAAAATTAGTCATGTGAGACTAAAGTAAAGTTTGATGAAAATGCTAGTCTCATGTTGTTAAAGTTAAGGAAGGTTTGCAGGTATGTGATCATATACACTAGGTCTATTACAGAGTTACAAATCATATTTGGATGATAAAATTGATGAGGGATTTTGGTTGAGGTACATGTTGGGTACATGGTTGAGACAAGTAGTTGATGAGTTGGCACATACATGAGGTGTATAGTTGATGATGTTGGTACATCTTGATGAGCCATATTTTATGTGTATTTGATGAATGATTGGTACATATTTGGTGCATGGTTGATGCACTCCTTGATGGTACAAGTTGGTGCATGGTTGATGCACTTGTTTATGGTACAGACTGATTATAGGTTGTTTGGTACAGGTTGATGCATGGTTGATGCACTTGTTTATGGTACAGGATGATTACAGGTTGTTTGGTATAGGTTGATGCATGGTTGATGCAATTATTTATAGTACAGGTTGATTATAGGTTGATTGGTACAAGTTTACAGTAGTATATCTCACAGTGAAAGTGTGATAGTGGTTCCATCATTCTACTTCTATGTCAGGGCGGTTGGAAGGGGCAAGGAAAGGTGGTTGTAGCTGGAGAACATAGGGGGTTGTCGCCTCCTTCTGGTTGTAGCCATAGTATTAGGGATTTGGAGCATCTTTTAGGTTGTATCCTGAGAAACTAGGGGGTTGGATCCTCCCAGTTGCAGCTGGAAAACAAAGGAAGTTGGTGCTTCCAATGAATGTAATTCTTCAATACATATAATAAAAAACATTATGTGGTTTTCTCCCGCTTTGGTTTTCCACGTAAAAACACTGGTGTAATGTGTATGTGTATGATTGCTCACTTTTTCATTGTTTATTTACTCTGCAATTATTGGATGATAATGCTACATTGATATAACAATTGCATTTTATGGTGAAAAGGGATTAAATTTCTCTATTACTGATTCACCCCCCCTCTCAGTAATCCAACACATGTATCATTGCTCAAGAAGTATATACCTGATGCTAATCATGTGATTGATTGGAATGTGATTCAGGTGGAGAAAGAAATCACTTTGCAAGTGCATCCTATGCGCATACTGGATTGGAAGAGCAAGAAACTCCAGAATCAAGTCATAAAGCTTGTAAAGGTTCAGTGCACCTGGTACGGTCTTGAGGACGCAACATGAGAGCATGAAGTTTCTATGCGGGCATAGTACCCACATCTTTTTGAAGATTTTGGAAATCTTTTTGTTGTTGTGTAAATAAGTTGCACTAAGGACAATGCAAAAATAAGGGGAGGGTATTGTAACACCCTAAGGCCGAGCCCCTGCTGAATTGTAATTATGTTTATAGGTTGGTGAGCCAAGTGTTTATAAGTTGGAATAATTATATGTTTATTAGGCCGAAGAACCCAGATTCTAAGGGCAATGAGCCTGATTTTGTATATGTAAATACTGACATCATTAATAAAATTACATTTCTGCATGTAGACCGACCACGAATAAAGAGGTATAGGGGACTAAGCTCCACTAGGTAGGGAAAGGGAAGGGGCTAAGTGTATAGGAGTAGAGGCTAATATAGAGGGATAACCTCTAAAAGAATAATATTATATTATTATTTACTAGAGCCTAAGGTCTGACATAACCATGTTGTCCTAAGTTCCTGGGGAAAGGGAACGAGTGTTAAGTGGAACTCATGCATCTTCAGGGAGACATGTGTCAACCTGGGCACTTGCAGTTTTTAGGTGGGGAAAGTTATCTCGTTGGGGGTTCCCTCACCATTCTCGCGGTGGTTTCCACTCTGGAAGTCAGCCATACTCCCCATTGATGCACACACTGAAACAGGGAGAGGTTGAGAGCCTTGACACAGTCATCCATTTCCTCCATCATCAATCTTTACAACTTTTGAAACCTGCACACCTGTGTTATGAAGCTAACCGTTTTTCCTATGAGCACAACATGACTACGTAGTGTCTGAGCCATATCGCGCCTTATCCTTTGTTGTTTCTACCCATGTTTTATCTGTACTGGTGTGGATTGTTGTCATTACCAAAGCCCTTACCCAATTTTTTCTACGGAGGTTACCCATTGGACTTAGGAGCTGGATAGAAGAGGCAGGTTGTCAGGCTTGTGATAAACTCTCTTCAGGTGAGAGAGTGTGCTCAAGAAGTGAGTTCTCCTTGAGGGAATCTCGTAGCAGCTACAATACTCTGAGACTCCCGGTCTAGCCCGTTGTTGAAGCCCTGGAAAAGAGGTGGACAGTCGATGGACTTGTGATAGTGAAGGTGTACACTCCTAGGGTGGGACAGGCATGTGGGGAATGAGGGTATGTGGGTTGTGGGTGTAAGTGGCTCCTCAGAGAAAATCCTTCTTGTTTATCTATTCAACATTCTTGTTGTTCATGCCAAACCTAGGAATCCCTTTCCCGATGGAGTTTAGTCCCAACTCAGGGGTGACCCATTGCTGAGCATGATGAGCAGCGTGGTTTAAGGTTGAGAGGTTCGTGGAAGTTCTACACGCAGTTGGTGGTCATATATTAAAAGATAAGTACTGAATCTATGTTCTCTGTATGATGTGTATCTTGAAGTTATAATGTTATTAGAATTGTCTATATATATTGCATGTATGTTTTAATGGTTTTTCCGCATGAAGTGTATTAACAAAATGCTATAACTGTTTAAATTGCATTAGATAGATATGTGTATAAATATATATGGTATCAGATCATGAAATTTATTTGGTGGCATGGCCTGGCCTGTTGGTTTAAGGTCAAGAATTTTACAAAATGGTATCAGAGTAGAAAAACAAAGATACAGTTGCTTAGGTAGTGTTATCCGACAGAGGTTTGAGGGTCGGGGATGTTATACACTTTGTGCAAATAACATTCTTATTCTTTGGTCTTGGAACCAATTCCCAAGTTTCATTCTTCTCTATTTGATCCAATTCTTCATCCATGGCCTTATTCCAAAATTCATCCTTGCTAGCCTCTTCAAAATTGTTTGGTTCAATCGTAGATGAGAGTGTTAGGTGCATTTGTTCTGGCGAACAGATTCTTCTTCTAGTCTCAACTCCTGCATCTTTGTTTCCAATAATATGACATGAAGGATGATTTATGTACTTGTTTTCTAGGTGTCTTTGGAGACACTTGTTGAACTTGCTCTTATAATTCTATCTGATCTTCTTCATCTTCCCCTTCTACTTCTTTTTCATCTTTTGCTTCTTCTTCTTAAAGTTGTTCCATGGATTCATTTTCTTCTTCCTTTAATTCTCGTCCACTTGTTTCATCAATTGTTACATTGATGCTTTCCAAAACGTTTTTCAGCCTCAGATTGTAACGCTTGTATGCTTTCCTTGTACTTGAGTAACCAACAAGTACTCCTTTGTCCACACAAGAGTCAAACTTTCCCATTCTGTTATCTTCTCTTTTTGATGTAGTGATTTCTTCCAAATACTCTGAAGTGCTTCACATTTGTTTGTCTTCCTTTCCATAACTCGTAGGGTGTTTTGTCATTGTTTTTTTTGAGCATTAATTTGTTTTGAATGTGAACATTGTATGCACTACATGTTTCCAAAAAATATCTGTCAATTTGGAATCCATTAGAATTGTTCGAGCCATTTCTTGTATTGTCATGTTCTTTCTTTCAACAACTCCATTATGTTGAGGTGTCCTAGCAACGTAGAATTTCCTTTTTATTCCATGCTTGTTGCAAAAGTCCATAAATTTCTTTGAAGTGAACTATTCTCCATTATCAAATCTCAAACATTTGATTTTTGAATCCATTTCATTTTCAACCAATTCCTTGTAGATCTTGAAGTTTTCAAAAGCTTCTGACTTATTCCTGAGAAAGAAAACTGCAGTCATTTTTGTATAATCATCAACTAATAACAAAAAGTATTTCTCACCTTTTAAACCTTTTGCTGTAGTTGTTCCAACTAGATCAATATACACAATTTCTAGTGGTCTTTTCATTGAGTATTCCTTTGATTTGAACCCGGTCTTTGTTTTCTTTCTTTGTTGACAATGCTTGCATAAAGTGTTGGTTGGTTTCGTGATCTGGGGCATTTCTCTAACTGCTTTATTTTTGCTAACTTTGACAAATTTGAAAAGGTTGTCAAAGTGTATGTGACCCATTCCTCTGTGTTGTAGCCAGCCTTCATCTTCCTTTCCTAGAAAACACTTTTCATTTCCAATTTCACTTAATACATATATGTTGCTTGAAGTTCTTGTAGCTATTGCAATCAATTTTATTGAACCTTATTTTCTTATATCACACTTCTCTGAATCGAAAGTAATTTTATGACATTGGTCACACATTAGACTTACACTTAGAAGATTATGTTTCATATATTCTACTAGTAGAACATTTTCTGCCTTGGTATTCTTGTTTCCAATTATGATTGTGCCTTTTCCAATGCTTTTAGTTGAATCATCATTTCCGAAGGAGACTGATCCATCTCTTTCCTTTCTTAATGTAAGAAACCTATCTTTATCACATGTCATGTGTTTTGAACAACCATTGTCAACATACCAACCACATTTCTTATACTTAGCTTGTAGAGTGAGTGTGCATTTTTCATTTCTATACTGATTTTGATTTCTTATCCATGTCCTCTTCTGAGGTTCCTGTCTGTGATTGTTGTTGTTCTGTTGTGGTTCTCTATGAGGGACTGTCATTCTGCAATATTTGGCCATGTGTCCAAATTTGTAACACTTATAGCATTCCACTTCAGTGCTCAATGATTCAAACATGTTGTAACTTCTTCTTTGTTTTTCACTGGGCCTTCTTGGATAACCCTTTTGTGTATGACTTTCAAAGTTGTTTATGTTTCTGTTGTTAGCTCTGCAATTCACAAATTTATGTCCAAAATTATTGCATGCATAACATAAACCAAAAAAGATAGTTTGATACCTAGGAGTTGAATATATTTTGAATCTTTCTTCTTCTTGAGGTCTATATGTTTCTGTCGATCGTTGATTCTGAAATCTGAATCTTCTCGGTGGAGTGTCCCTATAATCTTCCTTGTAGGTATTCCTATTCCCTTTGATTGTTTCTGCTAAAAAAAATGGATATGTTTCTTGTTCTTTTGTTTCGGATATTGATCCCTTTTCTGTCTGATTGTATCTAAGTCCAGACTTGTCATGATGAGGCTTTTGACTGCTAATAATGTCATCCAAAACTTTTGAGTTGTTCTGCATATTTTTCTTTTGAATATCCTTTCTTAATGTGACAATCACTACTTCCAAATTTCCAATGATCCTGTCTCTTTATTCTAGATGGTCTTTGAGTGCTTCTTCAATTCTTTTATATTATTCTATTTGAACCTTCAAATTTGTGATCATTTGTTCTAGTTCTTGAGTGTCTTCTTTCTTTTCTAGTTCTGCTTGTAGCTTCTTTTTTTCTTATTTTCTCTTCTTATAACTTCTATGGAACTCAACAATTCTTCTCGGTAGTCAACTTCTGCCTCTTCATATTCTTATTTGGTTTCTTCTTTATCAAAGTCTTCTACTACCATGAATAGAACTATTTTTGTCTCACTGTCACTGACTTCATTATCATCTGATGAGAAGATGTCTTCTTTGGTGCATAATATTTTCTTAAAAGATTTCTTTGTGGTTATTTTTCCTTTATGTGTTTGTTTTCTATTTGAGTAATCTTCATCATTCTTCTTATTTTTCTTATGAGAAAATTTGTTATAAAAATGACCAAGACCATCACAATTAAAAAAAATCAATGGAAGCTTACCTTTATATCTGTCATTGGTTCCCTTGTTAAATCTTCTAACAAAGTTGGCCACTTCTTCATCATCTTCTGAGATGTCATTGTTGCTTCTATTTTCTTTTTCCTTTTTCTTTCCTTTGACCTTTTGGATACTTTGAAAGATGCTTCTTTTATATTTGGATTTTCCTGTTCAGTTCTCATTTTATGTGCTATGAAGATTCCATGTAGTTCGTCCATGCTTGTTGAGTCTAGATCTGATGTTTATTCTAGTGTTCATATCTTATGATCAAATCGCATAGGAAGAGATATTATTACATTTTGAACAATTACAGATTCTTCAATTTCTTCTCCCAATCCTATGATTGCATTTACTATTTCATCGACTCGTAAGAAGTAAGTTGCAATATTCTCATCTTTCTTCATCTTTAGTTGTTTGAACTGACCTCAGTAAGTCTGAATTTTTGTTGCTTTGACTTTCGAATCTCCTTCATAAATATTTTGAAGTTTGTCCCAGATCTCTTTAGCGGATTTACAATGTATAAATTTGGTGTATACCGATTCACAAAGACCATTCAGAAGTGCATTTTTGGATTTGGAATTATTTTGACCGAGTTTTATTTCTCTTTCATTTGTCGACGAACTGTTGGTTCTTTGTATCCATCTACAACTGATTGCCAAATTTCAAATCCCTGTGCCTATATATATATGGTTTCATCCTTCTACTCCAAAATGCATACTTTTTTCCATCAAACTGTGGTATTCCATTTTTATACATGTTGTTTCTCTCCATGATCTACCTTTCAGTGGTTAAACTTATTTCTGAAGGAACTTGCTCTGGTACCAATTTTTGGATTATTGAGAGGGGGGGTGAATCAGTAATAGATCAATTCAATCATTTTTAACCACAAAATGCAAGTGTTATATCAATATATCATTATCATTCAACAGTTGCAAAATAAAGAAATAATGAACAAATGAACAATCATACACATACATAGTACACCAGTGTTTTTACGTGGAAAACCAAAGCGGGAGAAAACCACATAATTCTTTTTCTTATATGTCTTTAATTAGAATTACATTCATTGGAAGCACCAACTTCCTTTTTTTTCTAGCTGCATCTGGAAGGAGGCTCCAACCCCCTAGTTTCTCAGGCTACAACCTAAGGGAAGTTCCAACTCCCCAATTCTCTGGCTACAACCAGAAGGAGGCTACAACCCCCTATGTTCTTCGACTACAACTAGAAGGTGGTTACAACCACATGTCCTTGCCCCTTCCAACCCCCCTGACATAGAAGTAGAATGATGGAACCACAGTCACACTATCACTATGAGATATACCACTGTAAAATTTTATCAACCTGTACCACTGACCTGCAACCAACCTGTACAATTGCCCTACAATCAATCTGTACCTGAATTGAACATGTATCAACCAAATACAATAGATACATGACTTGTAGTTCTACAACATGCATATGTATGCGCCCTATCTGTTATGCAACCTACATATGCACGCGACCTATCTGTTATGCAACCTACATATGCCTTCTGAAAACTAGTGTTTTCTTTGTTCTGAAAAATCCTGACCCTATGCAACTTATTTCACATAGATCTACAACCTGTCAATGTATCCAAAGTGTAAATATACTCTGTGCATGTATCCTCATACATAAACTTTACCCAAAAACTTTATATCTCTCTCTAGTCATGTGCCATATAAGTGTGTGTAATCATGAACAAGTATAATAACCCTCACATGATCTAGACATCAAACCCTTTCTGACATTCAGTCTCTCAATACATCAACCACTTCACAAATACAAGCTCTCAACCATGTACCACAAAAACCCTTAGCCATATGCCAAGAAATACAAGATGTGTCTCAACTCTAACAAGAAGTATCAATGATAAATATTGATTATACTAGCATTGTATTTCTGTATATCTGACTTATACAGAAGATCCCATGCAACCACTAGTCTCTCTAGGAAGAATCCTCAAATATCCATAACCATTTCTCATGCATACATCAAAATCCAACTACTCATAGAAATAAGACATACCTTTTGAACTAGTGGATAGATCTGATGTATTTGATCATTGTAGACCTTCCTGGGAGCTTGATCTCATAATCTAGAACCTCGACATCTTCATATTATTAAGTTTCTATGGCTTTATCCTCATATATGCACCCTAATACACTGTCAGCCCATGTATGTATGCACTCTAATACACTATTATCCCACGTACAACTCAAGACATAGGTTTTTTTAGTATTTGTTGTAATTCCAAAACTTTCTACGTCAACCCTTCGTGCTACCTCAAACTTTCACAACTTCATATGTATCAATGAGTACTTGCAATAAACCTTACACAAAAATAGATATTCAATATGCTCAAGTGTAATTAAATGAGAGACATTTGCCTCTTATCTATACTTTCATGTAGCTTCCTCAAGGGGTTACCTTCTAACCATATTAACCCACTTTCCTTATTTTAGGGCTAACCCACTTCTAACCAGTTGTCCACTTAACTTGACCACTTTCCACAAATAGTAATTTCTCGATTAACTTTATTACTTAAATAATTTCTTTTGTATCCACTTTGACTATACTGAGGTAGTGAATAGGAGATTGGGAAATTTACTGAGAAGTTTGGTGAATGAACATACAAGTCAATGGGATCAAGTTCTGCCTCAAGAAGAATTTGCATACAATGATTCACCAAATAGGAGTACTGGTAAGAGATTATTTTGGATAGTATATGGGATGCACCCCAAAGGAATTTTTGAGTTAATATATTTGGGACAAGTTGAATTTCAGAGTGGAGGAGCAGATGTCTTCGCTGCAGAAATGCAGAAATTGTATGAACAAATCAAAGGCCAGTTGCAGAACAACAACCAAAAATTAAAAGATAGAGTAGATAAAAGAAGGAAAGAAGTAAATTTTAAAGTTGGAGACCAATTCCTAGCACATCTAAGGAAGGAAATATTCCCACGAGGGAAATATAATAAATTGAAATTGAAAAATATAGTACCTTGTAAAATTATCAGAAAATTTTCTACAAATTCTTGTGAGATTGAACTGCCAAAGGACATTGACATTCCACCAATATTTAATGTAGTGGACATATATCCTTATATGATGGATGGTACATGGGAAGAATATGACCAATATGAGGCCCATTGGATGCAATGGATGCCTACAACATAAAATCTCCAATTATAAAGAATTTTGGATCAGAGGATTACAAAAAGAACCAGGAGAAAGGTTTATTATGAATACTTTGTTAAATGGAAGGATCATCCAATAGAAGATGCCAACTGGTTGAATGAAGCATACATTCAGAAATATGGACTGGAGGTTGAGGATCTCATGGAAAGGAGTACATGAATATTTTTTCTAGGGGATTATGATGCAAAAGCATCATCAACACAATCGATGAAGCATGGTGGAAGGTGACTTAGCATACAACGCAACACACATTAACGGTTTTTTTTTTTTTTTTGTGTGTGTGTGTGTCTGGAGGAATCAACAACTAGTTGGGCACGTGCTCGCGTTACACGTGGCTGTGTTATCCAACCGCTACCACTATAACCTCCAAGTGTGCCCACGATGCCCCTTACGTGGCACACAAGGTAAGTCGGGGGGAATTGAACTCGAAACCTCATGGAACTTCATTTTCACGGCACTTGCCAATTGAGCTACCCCCCCGGGGGCCACATTAACGGTTTTGATTCAAAGGAAGCCATGTCATTTAATTTTGAAACCTTTGTAATTAAATATCCCCTAATATATAAAGACTAAAACCATTGTATGTACATCCATAAAATTGTAATTGTCTTTAATGACTGTAGATTGTACATATTTTGAGCGTCGACTCATATCTAAAATTGTAAATGAGAATTTATTGTGATAACTTAGTGATAGGATTGCCTTTATTGAGATGTGAAAGCACTAGATTAGTCTAGAGGGAAGGATCGAGAAGCCTATTGATGCATAAATCAATGTAATCTAAGCTAAAAGTAATATTTTTTGGAATGAAGAAGAATACTATCAAAATTCCTAAGAGATAATGAAAAATATGTTCCTATTCTTTTTGGAATTAAATAGATACCATATTATTGTATTTATACATCTATGTGTGTGGATGATGTCTATTTATTGGATGAGTTTATGATTTTGTTTAAGTTTCAATTGTTTCTCATCTGGTAGTCTTCGTGCAAGGAGTTCACAGTGAAAATGCAAGGTGTGCGGAGGCCACCCTTTTATGGGTTTAGAAACTCAGAAGAGACGGTGCAATTCTGCATAGAGCAAGTGCAAGGAGTGCACAAGTGACTTTTAAAAGTCCCAAGCTTAGTTGACTTAGCGCAAGGAGTGTGTCAGCCCATAAATTCTAAGGGGTAAAAAGATCAACAAGGATATGCAAGTGTGTGCCAAGGTTCACTTCATCAAAGTGGACGAAGCTCAAGAGAAATAGCGAGTGTAAGGTTCCAGGGAGGAACTCAAGTAGTGGAGAATCCCTTCGTTTGAGGAACGATGAATGAGATATGTTCGTAAGGAATTGAAATTCCCACAACCATTTAATCAGACTAGAGGAGTGTGATAGTTAAAACTTGAGTCCTTTTGTAATGATACCAAGCCATTATGCTAGGATCATCATGGTTTTGGGTGTCTTTAAATCTTTTCTGGTTGTGGTATTTCATCAAACACTTGGATGAACTACTTGTTTGATGTGTTTACTTGCATAATGGCCTCTTGATTTCAGCCTTAGGGTTTATGATGATGATTTATGTATGTGTTGTAGAAAATAACAAGAAGATAGAACCATGGAACATACCTCAATCATATGCAATTTGACAGACAAGCCAAAACATCTCAAATATGATTTTATTCATGAAATAGAGAAACCTGCTACAATGAAGATGTCGATCTGGAATGCTCAACAGATAGCTAAGAAGATAGACAATAGAGATGCTACAAAATGTTCCAATAGAAGACTACAATAAGCCTCCAAAGGCTGGATATACAATGAAGACTGAATACGAGTAGATCTAGTCCGTAAGAATGCTAAACCCCCAAGCTAGAAGGTGCCACGCCCTGTTGGATAGCTGAAGATCCTCAACAATTCGGCCCTGCTATCAAATGTGTCCAATCAACCAAAGAAGGATGCCAAACAGTATATCGGTGATGGAAAGAACAACCCAGGTGCCCGAATCTCCAAGATCCCTCTCAAACCATATGGATCTAAACCTCCTCTAATGAATGGTGCGCCCTCCTAGATGGCTGAAACCCTAATAATTCAGCCTCACTCGTGGATGCCTCCAAATTCTCCACAAAACCGCTAGACTGATAGATTGGGGCACATAAATGAAAACCCAAGTGCTCAACTAGGCCAAATACTGACTAGATCCTTAGATCTAGCTACCCTCTAAATAATGGTGCGCCCTCCTCTTGGGAAATCGTCCTACTGTCAATACAAATGAATCCTCCACTGAAGTGCCTCCGGAAACAACCAAGAATGGTGCTAGGACACCTTCCATAGAAATCCAATACCTGGAATTCCAAATATCGCTCTCCTCAGCTAGGATGAATCCTCCCTCAATGAATGGTGTTCCCCTCTTTCTAGAAACCCTAGCTGGTGTGCCCTCTCTCTCTATGCCCCTGTAATTGATGTAGAATCCTCCTGCAACTGAGTAGATATGGAACTAGAATGGTGTGGGAGAGTATTGCATATCCAAGAATAATCTTGGGACAATCTAGGTGGAATATTTCACCACTGAATCGTCCTCTAGGGTTTGTTAAGTCAAAACCCTCAAAACCCCCAATGTTGGGCTCACTAGCTAAAAGACGGATATCAAAATATGATCATAAATGAATGAATGAGTAGAGGCCCTTGCCTTTCCTTTATACTTTTTGGCTCCTCTTGTCCCTCCAAAGTGACTTTCATTTTATTAATATTTAATTAATTAATTAAATCACTTTAATTAATTAATTAAATCACTTTAATTAATTAATTAACCTTTTAACCTCTGAAAAGCGCCTTATCTCTCCTTGTGGCTTCCCTGGCCACTGAAAGTCACTTCTATCCATCCCATCCTATAGTGTTTCTCCTCCTGATTCAAATGAGCTATTACACTGACAGGTTATTCCAAGTAATGTTCCCAAAATGACCTCTTTAGTGAATTTAATTGACTTATAGCTCAAAATAGTCAAAATCATGGAAATCATTGGAATGCAACTGAACCAAAGCCAACTTGTGCAGAATGTCTCATAATGATTAGATATGATGAGAAATGCAAGTTGAACCTCACAATGCCTCTCAATAACCCTTGCACTAACTATAACACCCATCTAGCTACCCTGGTCATCATAAACCTCTGCAATGTGATGGTGTCCTAAAGTGGGGACATTACCATCCTCCCTGCTAGAAAATTGCTTGTCCTCAAGAAATAACCAAATCCACTCAAATAAAATACCAGGATCCCATGTCCACCTGTGAGATACATAGTAGAACCCATCCAAGGATGAATACTCATACACTCTGCCCCCTAGGTCCCATGTCAAGTCATGAACTGCTAGCCCCTGGGAAGTATAACCCTGAAATATACCAACTCTGGGAGTCTCCTACATATGACACATGGACTCATATCGGAATGAATCCATCCTCCAAGTCTCTACCAAGATCCATACGGCCTCCAACCACTGCTCATGTTGATGCCTAAATGAGGTGTTGCAAGGCCTCCATGAGACACCCACAAGAGATGCGCTCCTCTCAACACTGAAGCTCAATGGAAAGTTAGAATAACTTTCCCTTGCAATGGTCCACTCTCCCCTATCATTCAGTGAAACTATCAATCCTACAATTCCTAGGTCCCATACTAACCTCTATCAAAGATCACCCTTCTGACCCTATACTACTCTGACCATGACTGTCTGCCCCCTGCATACATCCTAAATCCTCCTCTCCTGGGTTCTCCAGTTGAAATACTAGTGACCCTTGGACCTGTGGTCCATAAACTATATCAGTGAAGACACCTCTATAGAAGAAGTATCTGCCCAAACATCTCCATGCCCTATCATGATGATAAAGAGGGAGAAAAGGTATCGCCCCATAGGAATAGTACATGCAGACCCAATCCAAACCAACCCAAGGTGGAGTGTGTGGCTCTATGGCGGAACCTGGGTTGTCATGTAGTGAAACATCCTGCTAACCAAGTGAACTCCCAGATCCCATGGAAAACTTGGAATTTTATCACTTCCAATCTCCGCTAGATTCTCCTGTGTCGGACTGATCACTGTCAGAAGCCCTTTATGCTCATCTGTCATCACCTAGTCTATGATGCTCACCATCACACACCAAGTCTCAACTAGCTTCCTATGACGATCCATCTCTATCTGGCTGGATGTCGTAAAGATACTCATGTCAGGTGGCCTCGGCCAAGGCACTCCCCATGCCCTCTACCACTGTCTATCTCTCCTCATGCTACTATCCATGATAAAAGTGTCGGGAAAAGGAAAAAGAGACATATGTAGTTGACTGTAGGGCTGAAAAATACCACCTGTCTCAGTCAATCCCAAGGATTTGACCAAGATCACACCTACCTGTACCCCTGATAACTGCTCGCCTGTAGCCCTCACTAAACCCCAATCAACAGGTACAACCAAAAGTAACTCCCCCAACTGTTGGTAAATCAATATCCATCTCCTATGACCCATGAAACTACTGAAACGGGGAAGGTGATATCTCATAACCATATGTTTTTGCAAAGGAGTGGCCTATGCATGTTCCCCTAAGTTTGTCTCCTCCATGCAAGGAAGTACACCCCTCTAAATCCCACCATACATCTCGGCATGTACCTGTGAGCTATCACTAATCATTCTATGCTCTAGCATACTCATGTCGTCTCTTGTAGACTCATTCTGCATCATAGATCCTAGGCATACTACTGGATCAACCTCTACATGGAGGTCAACCTCTCTCGGAACACAAATGGAAGTGTCCTCCATCAACTACTTCTCCCCTACTAGATCACCAACATCCTCTATAAACATGACTGACTGATACATCTGGGTGTCCACTAAGATAGATGAAGTGGATCTCTAGAAACTCTCCTCAAGAGACTCATCTGACCTAGACTATAATTCTTGAAGGGTTGTATTTGTGCCTCTCAAGAATCCTCAAGTGCTCTCCAACTCCTGAGTGAGTCGTTCCATATCCAACTCCTGCTCCCTCAAAGCTTCATGATACATCTCACCAACCTTCAATAGATAATCTCTGTCAGTCAACAACTGCTAGTAGTCGGTCCTCATCACAGATACTCTCTCCCTGAGAGTATGAAAATAATCCATGGAAATTCCCTCATTTGAACTACCAAGTGACACTGATGCTCTCCAACAATAATCTATCATCAATGCATGCATGTCATTATTGCGCCTGGTGGTTGCCATGATCATAGCCTCATTGACTCTCAATTGTGCTGCTAAGTGGTGTGGCTCCTGATCATGGTCATGTTGAGGTGTCATCTCATATCCCTCACTGCTACTGTCAATCCTTCTAGTGTCAAATATGGAGTCCCCGAAAACACTCTCTGCATAAGATAATGTGTTGAAATGCCCACTGTCTACTGTGTTGTTGGGTCCTCATGTATGCCACTGCACCCCATCACTAGGTGTTATCTCCCTTTGAATCACACTGTATCGTGTATGAGCAGCCACATCAACTTGTGCACTCACCATGCTACTATCATATATGCCTAGATCCCATGTAGATGTATCCAGACACATGCTATGGTCATCCTGACTGCTAAAGAGTGCATCCTCATCAATGCAAGCCGATCCTGGAAGTAAGTGCTCCATCACCCTATCAATCTCCACAATCTTCTCAACTAATGGAGTCTCTAAACGATGTCACTCAATATCCTCATGTTGATCTGTAAGTGTAGGATCAACTACTTGCACGTCCTGTGTCTCCTCTTGGATCTGTGGATCTACATGTCTGTGGTATGCATCCCTCACACAAGGGTCCTCAATCATATATGACATGCCACTGATATCCTCCTATGACGTGGCTATCATGGATGTATGAAAACATGACAGATGTGTCATGACCACCGTAGGAGGCTGGTGATCTAGATGGATATCGGTGGCCACCCACCTTCTCCAACTGGCTCAAAACAGTTTTTTGACAATTTTGGCAATTTACTATTTTTAGCAGTTTTAACTTTCGGGGCCATTTTGAGGGCCTAAATGAAGGTTTTTCTGGATTGAGTTCCTTAATGATAGTTGAAGTCATTATTGAGCCCCCAAAATTAATCTCCTCGATGATACCTTTCCAACGGGCTATCACATGCCTAAAACAGAGATCGTATGCAAAAGTTACGACCCCAGGAAGTTGATGTACTAACTTACCCAAACGGGGCTCACATGACTTTTGGCACTTCATCTCCTAGGGTTAGGTTTTTGGATGTCTAGGGTTTTTGGTATTCTTGTTTATTGTAAAAATTCCTTCATAGCCTCATTGTAATCTTCTTCTTGCGAATGCGTGCATTCGTCACATCTCTTCTCAGAGATAAGCCACCACCATTCCAGCAAGCTTGTTTTCGCTGCATTTTACAGTTTCAGCTTATTTCATTATTGAATAGAAAACCCATTTTATTGTATATCTGTTATTTTGTGTTAAGCACCTGTTAATAATCTGTATTCATTTCATTCTTCTCATAAAATCCATATCAGTGGTATCAGAGCGGTCTGCTCCTTATCAGCTTAATGCATGTCCCCAACGAGGTTGGAGTACAAAGAGTTGGGTCTCGAGCTTGTTTCTCTTGAGGACAAAATCTCTCGCACGCCCAAGTGACCTCTCATGGAAAGAGAAAATAAATATGATGCAACATGAGATCCTTTCAAACTGTTGATTGAGGAATCCCTCAAGCAACAGAGGAACGAGATGATGGATAGTTTCTCACAAATCCTTCGGTGGCTACCAACAAGCGACACATCTTCTTCAAACGGAGGCGCCGCCCCCTTCAAGTTACAAATAAAATTCAATATTCTTATATTTGAAGGTTAGATAGATGAATATGTTTTAGAAAAGTGGTTGAATCTACTAGAAGGGTATTTTTCAATCCATAACTTTTCGAATAGAGAAAAGATTACTTTTGCACTCCTCAAAGTCGTTCCCCATGTCAAAGATTGGTGGGAAACTTTCTGCGAGAAAAAGGAAATAGAGGAAACCTCATTATTTTTAGTCATGGCAACCTGGGAATCCTTTAGGGATGCTATTAAGGAACAACACTACCTTGTCATAAGTTATGATGACCTGTATACCAAATGGACCACACTGCGGAAAGAAAGAGACCAAGCAATGTATGATTTCACAAATATCTTCCATACCTTGCACACCAAGTTGGGTATCAAAGATTCAGAGTGACATTTGGTGCTCAAGTATCGCAGTTCTTTACATATATACATCCAGACTGAAATGCAATTTCTGGACATCTCATCCTCGGGCGTGGCCTACCGATATGCTGTCAAAATTGAGCAGAAGCTTAAACAAAAGACGCGGCAATTTCGGCCTGGGAACCCCTCACAAAAAAATTCAGGAAAGGGCGGCCCCAACCCATAGAAAAAAGGACATAGAAAATATGGACAATATTAGGACAACCAGTCCAAGCCACAAGCAAATAAGGACACCAAAAAGACAAAGAAAAATACCAGGAAGTGGTGCGACTTCCATAAGATCCCTTGGCATAACATTGTTGATTGTCGCTCAAAGCAATCGTTGGTGGCCGAAGTGAAACCCTCCAAATCAGATGTGGATTCTGACTCTGAGCCAGAACTAGAAAGGGGAAGATAGACCATTGACACAGAACCCAGTGCCACCGTTGCTACCACCAATCTCTAGCCTGGTGAACCAAACGAGCCAGAAGAAGGAGAGTGCCTCTTCCATTCATAGATGTGGGTAAAAGGCACCCCACTGCACTTCATCATTGATAGCAGTAGCCAAAAGAACCTCATCTCAATAGAGGTCATCAAGCAGCTCGCCCTGCCAACAACGCCCTACACCATTGGATGGCTCCGCCAAGGAAGCGATCTCCGCGTCAGCCAACAGTGTCAACTGTCGTACGACATCAAGCCCTTCAAAGACGAGGTATTATGTGATGTTTCTCCTCTTGAATTTTGTGATGTTCTTTTGGGCCAACCTTATTTATGGAAACCTCATGTTGTATATGAGTCTAGGCCTTGTAGTGTTATTATTACTTTGAACAGGAAATTCTACAGGATACCCGAGGCAGTCCCACCTAGTGTTATTTCCTTGATCGCTGCTAAGCAATGCAGGAAGGTCATCTCTCAGATAGGGAATTTTGTCTTCTTCGTGATTCGCCCTTAGAATAAGAGAAAGATCACAACCACATCCAGGGTATCTGTGGACGACCTCTCCACACAGCAGAATCAAGTAGATAAGGTCGTGGAAGAATACTCATATATCTTCTCCTCACCTACAGGAGTGCCTCTGCATTGCCAGGTCAAGCACCCCATCGATCTGACCCCCAGTGCACTTCTTCCCAATGGGCCAGTCTATCACCGCTCTTTGTTAGAGAATGAAGAGATCAAGCGACAGATCCAAGAACTGCTCCACAAGGGGAACATCCATCCCAACTCATCACCTTGTGGGAGCCCAATCGTGCTGGTACAGAAGAAAGATGGAACCTGGCGACTCTATATTGATTATTGGGCTCTAAATAAAATCACAGTCAGAAATCGGTACCCGATTCCCTGAATCGACGACCTCCTTGATCAACTCATGGGGGACAAATAATTTAGTAAGATTGAACTGAAGTCTGGCTACCACCAGGTCCCGATAGAACAGGCAGATGTATGGAAGACCACCTTCAAGTCAAAGGAAGGCATTTTTGAATGGCTGGTCATGCCCTTTGGTTTGACAAATGCTCCAGCCACTTTCATGAGGATGATGGATGATATCCTGTGAGCATTCACCAATACTTTTGTAGTGGTGTATCTGGATGACATTCTAATTTACAGTAAGACTTGGGCCGAACACTTGCAGCATATTCAGCAGGTTCTTCACACCTTGTGGTAGCACAAGCTATACGCCAACTTAGAAAAATGCTCCTTCGGCATGGATAGGGTCCATTACCTGGGATACATCATTGATCAACATGGCATACATGTGGATCCAACCAAGCTCCAAGTCATCCATGACTAGCCAGCCCCAACAACACTCACTGAGCTTCGGAGCTTCTTGGGCCTTGCCAATTTCTACTGTAGGTTCATGTTGGGATTCTCCCATATTGCATAGGCCCTTAGCCAAATAAACAAGGGTGGTGGTAAAGAGAAATTTGCGTGGGGCCGGTCCCAACAACAAGCGTTCGATGATTTAAAGTAGCACTTGTGCTCAACCCCAGTACTTTCACTACCAGACCTGCAGCGTCCCTTTGAAATTAAGACAGATGCTTCAGACTATGTTGTGGGCACCGTTCTCACTCAGCATGGCCACCTCGTGGCCTATCATAGTGAGACACTGTCAGATATTGTTTGTAAGTACCCTACTTACGACAAGGAAATGTACTCCATTGTACAAGCCTGCCGCCAGTGGATACATTACATTCTTGGGAAGGAGACAGTCATCCACACTGATCATAAGCCACTGCAGTTCATGCAGACACAAAAAAAATTACAGAATGGCCGCCATCAAAAGTGGTCCACATACTTGCAGCAATTCCACCTCAACATCAACTATAAAACAGGAATCACTAATCGCGTCACTGATTGCCTCAACAGACCGCCAATCGCGACACTCACCATGGTGCTAGACTCTTGCGGCCATGAGACATTTAGATGGCCCCAACTCTATGATATAGACGCTAACTTCGCCACCACCTACCAAATGTTGGGTGCAAATGCAGTTGTCGATAATTTCCATCTTCAGGATGGGTTGTTGTGTCGTATGGGCCATATCTGTGTTCCATCAAGTGAGCGAACGAAGATGATCTGGGAAGCCCACTACAGTCGGGTGGTAGGACACTTTGGCATCGAAAAGATAATGGCGATGCTACATAAAAATTTCTACTGGCTGAAACTTCGACAGGAGGTCATCAAGTATATCAGGTCCTACACTGCCTGTGTTATTGTCAAACTAACCACTAAGAAACAGGGCCTGTACACCCCTCTTCCTACTCTTGACAGGCCATGGGAATCCATCTCAATGGACTACATGTCGGGCCTCTAGTCCACCAAGTGAGGAAATGACTGTGTTTTGTGGTTGTTGATCGTTTTTTTAAGATGGCAATTTTGGTTGCCTGTAAGAAGAGCATCACAGCAGAGGCCACTGCCAAGATCTTATTTGAATGAGTCTGGGTACATTTTGGAATCCCACAAACCATTATCTCATATCGGGATATTCAATTTCTTAGCACATTCTAGTCGAGCCTCTGGTCACTGTTGGACACCAAGATCACCAAATCCACGGCCTTCCACCCCCAGACAAATGGCCAAATCGAGGTTGTAAATTGAATGATTGTGCATATCCTTTGCATGTATAATTCAAAGCACCCTCACACATGGGATGAGATCCTTCAATATGTCCAGCATAGCTACAACTGAGCACTGCATAGCTCAACCGGCCATATCCCCTTTCAGGTGGGGTTGGGATTCCAACCATTGGGTCCCATAGATGTTGCACTTCCCCTTGCGGTCACCTTGACCGACTCATCTCCTTCTCCAACTGAAGCTGACAAAGCCACTCGGTTTATTGAGCAGATCTAGCACATCCACCAACAGGTTCAAGATATCCTATAGAAGTCCAATGACAAGTACAAAAAATTCCATGATCAACATCAATGCCACATAAGTTTCAGGTGGGCGACAAAATTTGGTTGCACTTGCAGAAAGAATGCCTTACAGGACCCCATCGGAAGCTTTTACCACTCCTTTATGGGCCATACACTATCACCAAGGTCGTGGGGGACAATGCTTTTGAGCTCAACATTCCTCCCTTCCTTGGCTTGCACCTAATGTTCAACATGGATCTCCTTCACCCTTATTTCCCACCATTATTGGACACCTCAGAAGTAGTAGAACAACTGAAACCAATAGGGTTCAACCCTGACTGCATATAACATGCATCCAATCATCATATTTTGGACACACAGATCAAGAACACTCGACAACACAGGATCCATCTTTATCGAGCCGTCAAAGCAGGGCAGCTCCTGCACTAAGGCAAGTGGCTCACCCGGGGCCAAATTCAGTAGAAATTTCCTCATCTAATGGGGAACCTCAACGCAATGGAGACCATTTCTTCCTAAGGAGGGAGGATTGATCCATATGGATATCGGTGGCCACCCACCTTCTCCAACTGGCTCAAAACAGTTTTCTAACGATTTTGGCAATTTACTATTTTTAACAGTTTTAACTTTCGGGGCCATTTTGAAGGCCTAAATGAAGGTTTTTCGGGATCGATTTCCTCAATGATAGTCGAAGGCATGATTGAGCCCCAAAAATGAATCTCCTCGATGATACCTTTCCAATGGGATATCACATGCCTAAAACGGAGATCATATGCAAAAGTTACGACCCCGGGAAGTTGATGTACTAACTTACCCAAACGGGGCCCACATGACTTTTGGCGCTTCATCTTTTAGGGTTAGTTTTTTGGATGTCTAGGGTTTTTGGCATTCTTGTTTATTGCAAAAATTCCTTCGGAGCCTCATTGTAATCTTCTTCTTGCGAATGTGCGTAGCCATCACATCTCTTCTCAGAGATAAGCCACCACCATTCCAATAAGCTTGTTTCCGCTGCATTTTACAGTTTCAGCTTATTTCATTATTGAATAGAAAACCAGTTTTATTGTATCAATGTTATTTTGTGTTAAGAACCTATTAATAATCTGTATCCATTTCTTTCTAGTCATAAAATATCTGAATCAGCTAGTCATCTGTAGGTACTAACACATGTGAGCCCTCACTAGTGCCACCACTCTCCTGGGGTGTAAAGTCATCAACACCATGTGATATGTATGCTGAAGTACTGGTGCTATCATCCTATCCACCCAACTATATATCTACTATACAAGGGTCACTATCCTCCTCAAGCGTGCTAAAATCATCATCCTCTGTGCAAGAGTCACTATCACTAGTCCCTGTGCAAGAGTCACTATCACTAGTCCCTGTGCAAGAGTCACTCTCATCATCGGACTGCTCTAGATAAGAATCAATCAATCCATCCTCACATGCCTCATCATCACTATCATAGTGCACCTCAATAATATTCTCCTTACCCTTACCCTTGCACCTATGATCTGGTTCCCAAGGCACCTTGCAACTGTAGCAAATTTGCATGCTCCTAATGGGTGTGGGGTTTCTATGTGCCTCCCTCCATCTAGTTGTTGTGGCCATGTATTCCTCTGCTTGTTTGACCTGGAATAATCGCATATCTGCTCCACCTAGGATATTTCAAGGATAAATATTGTTGGAAGGTTATTAGGGCCCTAGTTTCCTCACTAAGGTCGTAGTAGTATTCCCATCTACTACGTATAGTCTCTCTAGAAAAATCCACAATATCCATCTCCTCTTATGGAAGACCCCTCTGTGGCTCTGCATGCATGTGCTAATTCCCATGGGCTGGTAGGAATCTAAGCCCTAATACCACTATAATGATCCCAAGCCATTATGCCAGGATCATCACGGTTTTGGGTGTCTTTAAATCTTTTTTGGTTGTGGTATTTCGTCAAACACTTGGATGATCTACTTGTTTGATGTGTTTACTTGAAAAATGGCCTCTTGATTTCGGCCTTAGGGTTTATGATGATGATTTATGTATTTTTTGTAGAAAATAACAAGAATATATAACCATGGAACATACCTCAACCATATGTAGTATGAGAGACAAGCCAAAACATCTCAAATATGGTTTTATTCATGAAATAGAGAAACCTGCTACAATGAAGATGTCGATCTGGAATGCTCAACAGATGGATAAGAAGATATACAATAGATCTGCGAAAAAATTCTTCAATAGAAGACTACAATAAGCCTCCAAAGGCTGGATATACAATGAAGACTGGATACGAGTAGATCTAGGTCATAAGAATGCTAAACCCCCAAGCTAGAAGGTGCCACGCCCTGCTGGATAGCTGAAGCTCCTCAACAATTTGGTCCTGCTGCCAAATGTGTCCAATCACGCCAAGAAGGATGCCAAACAGTATATCGGTGATGGCAAGAACAACCCAGGTGCCCTAATCTCCAAGATCCCTCTCAAACCATTTGGATCTGAACCTCCTCCAATGAATGGTGCGCCCTCCTGGATGGATAAAACCATAATAATTCAGCCTCACTCCTGGATGCCTCCAAATGCTCCACAAAACCACTAGAATGATAGATCGAGGCACCAAAATGAAAACCCAAGTGCTCAACTAGGCCAAATATCGTCTAGATCCTTAGATCTAGCTACCCTCCAAATAATGGTGTGCCCTCCTCTTGGGAAATCATCCCACTGTCAATACAAATGAATCCTCCACTGAAGTGCCTATAGAAACAACCAAGAATGGTGCTAAGACACCTTCCATAGAAACCCAATACTTGGAATTCCCAAAATCGCCTCTCCTTAGCTAGGATGAATCCTCCCTCAATGAATGGTGCGCCCCTCTTGCTAGAAACCCTAGCAGGTGCACCCTTTCTCTCTCTTCCCCTGCAACTGATGTAGAATCCTCCTACAACTAAGTAGATATGGAACTAGAATGGTGTGGGAGAGTATTGCATCTTCGAGACCAAGCTTGGGACAAGCTAGGTGGAATCTTTCACCACTGAATCGTCCTCTAGGGTTTGTTAAGTCAAAACCCTCAAAACCCCCAATTTTGGGCTCACTAGCTAAAAGCCAGATATCAACATATGATCATACATGAATGAATGAGTAGAGGCCCTTTCCTTTCCTTTATACTTTTTGGCTCCTCTTGTCCCTCCAAAGTGACTTTCATTTTATTAATATTTAATTAATTAATTAAATCACTTTAATTAATTAATTAACCTTTTTACCTCTGAAAAGCGCCTTATCTCTCCTTTTGGCTTCCCTGGCCACTGAAAGTCGCTT
The DNA here is from genome assembly GCA_032191745.1 of Picea mariana. Classification (NCBI taxonomy): domain Eukaryota; kingdom Viridiplantae; phylum Streptophyta; class Pinopsida; order Pinales; family Pinaceae; genus Picea; species Picea mariana. Next base: position 4,036 of record JASDQU010819502.1, on the reverse strand, counting down.
CTATCCATCCCATCCTATAGTGTTTCTCCTGTCGATTCCAATGAGATATTACACTAAGAGGTTATTCCAAGTAATGTTCCCAAAATGACCTCTTTAGTGAATTTAATTGACTTATAGCTCAAAATAGTCAAAATCATGGAAATCATCGGAATGCAATAGAACCAAAGCCAACCTATGCGGAATGTCTCATAATGATGAGATATGATTAGAAATGCAAGTTTTACCTCACAATACCTCTCAATAACCCATGTACTCGCTATAACACCCATCTGGCTACTCTGGTCATCATAAACCTCTGCATTGTGATGATGTCCCAAAGTGGGGACATTACACCTTTGTACTTCACCACTTCGGAAGTTTGGAGTAGTTAGATGTTGTCTAAAGGCATAGAGCCTTGAAGATCTGAAGCCTAGATTTAAACTCAATTGTAGGTCGGATGGACAAGAGAGAGCCGTAGATCTCTGAGTTATTTGGGATTCGACACTCTGGGTAAATTTGGTCTTTGTTGTGTGGAGTGGAAAATTCCTTGAATCCCGGAGTCCCAAAATAATTGGTAATCGTAGATTGTGCAAGGGAGGTGGATCATCATTTATCGTTCGATTGAGTCTTTCTACCAATGTTGGAGATGTGGTAGGATAGGGTGAGGATCTACACCCACCAATCAAGTCACGCTATGACCGGATTCGGCTGTTAAAGAGCCTAGAGCATTGGAGCGAATAGTTGTTTGGGGTAATTTCTCTCGAAACCCCGAAGTCCTGGAGCATCGGAGCACCTTTCAGCTGAGCACCTGGTTTTTATCCTATGGTCACGTGCACGAATCTGGTGGATAAAAGAGACCCTCATGAATAGGAAATTTCACGCAATGTTTGTGGTGAAGGGCTTGTGGCAAAGAATCCAGGGGTTCTGAAAGGACCTGTGAGACACTTTGGCTCCTGAGAAATTTGATCCTAGACCAAGAGGTCGTGCCAACCCTTAGGGGTTTTCATCAATACAACAACCCTAAAACTCTGTACGTCTAGCCCTAAATAATTGTAATAATAAATTAACAATATATTTTAAGGTTTTACAATGTTTATTACAATGTTTATTAAGCGGATGATGAAGAAGAAGGCAATGTCGCATGCGCAGAGTAAAGGCGTGTTCAATGAGAAGAGCCATGGAGGGGAAAACTTGAGGAGGTCATGCGCACCATGCTTAATGGTGCTTGGGACATTGTATGGGGGAGTTAAATGCATGGGGGTGGCGGTGGTGCGTGCCATGCTTCAATCACATGGAAATCGCCATGCTGGCCTCTTCATGCCTCCTCCAAGTGCCATGTGTCTCGCACTATCACCCCATCCGGGGGTCTCTTTACTGCTGCATCTTTTTCATCGCACTGTTGGAGTATGGGATGCATCGGATTGAGGGAAGTTTGGCACAGGAGTTTTGGTCCTTCCCAATTCGCTCCCAGATTTTCCATTTCATCTGCAACCTGATTCTCCTTTCTCTTGATGTGTGAGGGGATGAAGGCCTGATTGGGTTGCAGGAGATTCACAATTGTTCTTAGTCTGTAGGAGAGTCTCCAGCAAGGTGATATTTTCTCTAGGTTAGCTCCATTCAATATTTTTTCGAAGAGATTGGTAATGACTGGTGAATCCCCTTCCACAATAAGCTTGGTGAAGTTGTGCTCAATTTCTAATTGCAGGCCTCGGGTGAGCCCCCATAACTCAATAACATTGTTCGTAGTGTGGCCTAGGCTTCCTGCGTTAATTAGAAGAATATGGCTTCGATTATCGTGGAAGACCACTCCAAAACCTGTTGCCTCGGGGTTACCCTTGGAGGCTCCATCAAAGTTGAGTTTGATGAAGCCTTCCGTGGGGGGGGTCCAATACTTGGGGCTGCTTTGAAGAGGTTGAGAGGTGATGGGGGGGGATGAAGTCTGAACCAGATTGACTTTTCAATGCTGCAAAATGATTTTCTCAGAAGGAGGGCCATTCAGATCCATTGCATGTCAATGTTGTAGCCTGATGGTTTCCAGTATGTTGAGGTGAATTTGCTTCCAACAGTGCTTCCAAGGGAGCGAATCATTCCTGAAGATTCTTCTGTCCCTTTCCTTCAATATTTTCCGAAGTATAAAGCCTGGGAGAATTTTCCAGATACGATTGAGAAGGGGTCATTGAAAATCATTGTCTCTCCATTATGCTATGGTGTCGATGATGTTGTCCCTCTTGCAGTCTGAGGTGCACATGATCAACGCACCTTGATCCCAAACTTGACTGGTGTAGTGGTAGGTGTTGAGGAGGTGGTTCATAGTCTTGGCTTCTTCTCCACAAAGCATACAGATGGATGGACCAAAAAAACCCCTTTTCAAGAGGTTATCCCATGTGAGGATGCTCGAGTGAGTTACAAGCCAGAGGAAGAGACTGATTTTTGGCCAGTGCCTCAGGGCCCATATTTTGTTCCACTCTTTCCTTAGGGGTAACGGATCCGAATGTTTTTTAATGGCATAGGCTTCTTTTATGCTGAAGGTTCTCCTTGGAAAGTATCCCCATCGTAGGATGTCCTCCCCTACCAGAATGAGGATTTTCCTTTTATTGATTTCACTGTGCCAAGGCTGAAGGTCCATGTGTGCCTCTAAATTCAAGTGCTCCTTGCTTGAAATCCAACCTCTCCAGGTGGGCTCTGTTGGATTGTCTTTCCAGTAGTCTACCACTTTTGGTAGGCCCGCTTGTGTGGCTGGGATGTTGAAGGTGTCAGCCCAGTCCTCATGCTCCAAAATTGGCCATTACTGCCACGAATCTTTCCAGAACAAAGTTGTTTTCCCATTTCTAATTTCCCAGAAGGCATGACTTGTGACAATATGTCGATTCTGCCTAGTTTCCATCCAGATTAAGGATCTAGGGTTGTCCCCGTTCCATCTAATCAGGTTCCTCTCCGCCATGTTGGGTGCATATTTCCTTCTCCAAATCTTGGCCCATAGATCTTGAGGTTTTTTGAGCCAGCTCCACCAAATCTTAGTGCTTAGGATTTTGTTCATCACTGGGGGATCCCTTAACCCAAGACCCCCTTGAGCTTTGGGTTTGTAAAGTTTATCCCAACTAACCACTGCCAATTTTTTCCCTGTTTTAAGTCCTTTTCATAGGAAATTTCTTTGCAAGTTTTTGATGGTAGTAAGGACAAAGTTTGGGGCTACGAGAGAAGAAAAGGTATAAACAGGTAGGGCTTGTAGCACGGCTTTAAGTAAAATGAGGCAACTGGGGAGATTGAGGGCTCTGTAGGTCCAGGAAGAAAGCCTCTTGGCAAAGGAGGAGAGAAGAAGCTCGCACGAACTATTCCTTAGGGTGTTGTCCAACAAGGGGATGCCAAGGTATATGGACGGAAGGGAGCTTTGGGTGAAACCCAGGATTTCATAGATACGGTGTTGAATCAGAGCTGGTGTATTGAAGATGAAAATCTGGGATTTGTCTTTGTTGAAGTCCAGTCTTGAGGCATCACAAAATGTTTGAAGGATCGAGAGGAAAGAGTGAGCTTCCTTTATTGTGGGGGAGCCCATCATTAGGGTATCGTCAACAAATTGGTTGTGGGATATTGGAGGAGAGATACCATGCAGGGGTAGACCAGTCAATGAATTACTTTCTATGGCAGCGTGAATAGAGCGACTGAGACCCTCGGCCATGATGATGAAAAGGAAAGGGGGTAAAGGGTCCCCTTGTTTGATTCCTCTAGAGGGAGAAAAAGGATGAGAGGGGACCCCATTAACTAGGATAGAGAAGAAAGAAGAGGAGGTAAGATTTAGAATCCAATCCACCCAAGTGTGGTCGAATCCAAAGGCCAGGAGCATTGCACGCATGTAATCCCAACTTAAATTGTCAAAGGCTTTGGAAAGGTCCAGTTTTAGGAGCATACCTGGCGTACGGGTCTTCAGCAAGGAGTGAATCACTTCATGCACTAGGAAGACGTTGTCCAAGATTTGTCTACCTTCCACATAGCCTGATTCCTCTGGAGAAATGATCCGCGATAGGATGGGCTTGAGTCTTCTAGCGATCACTTTGGTTAT